>JARHVA010000725.1:247500-292500 GCA_037957365.1 Torreya grandis | reverse complement strand
TGTTAATCAATCACTTCCATGTTCCTAACAACATGGTGACTAATTCAAAATTTAATGGAATCCACCATAACTCCATAATACTACCAAAACCCAAGCCTATTAATTATGCCTAATATCTTGCAGGCAACCTATCTTGTATATATGGTAGACACACAACCTCTACTAATATCCATAGTTTCCATCATTTATAAAAAATATCTAATAATAAATCACATATTAGTTCACTATCTAGATAATAATTAAATATAATTTGAAAACTAAAACCAAACAATTAATACCCTTAACTACTTTATCAACATGTTTCACTTTTTTGCCCATCATTCCTAACATAGTCAAACATGTATCTAACTACATTATCCTGATATATTCTTTCATACTAAGTCAACCATGTATGCTACTATATCAACCAATATTATTTCATATAAATTTGGCCATGTATTATACTAAATCAACCCATCATTTTTTATACTATGTCAGATAGGTATAATGCATTAGGCCAATTAACTTAACTACATTGGCTATATGGTATGTAGTCAGCTACATTTGTATATAGTCAACAAGCTTTAAAACTAAGTTAACACTTTTTCTTCCCATGTATTCAACCACCTTATACATCACCAATTAGTTTCCAATCTAACTAGGTTGACCAACTACTATGTAGTTAGTCACCTAATTAAACATGCCCTATTTAACTCAGTAGGTTAGGCTAACCTTGTTCAAACTTAATAATGATCTTTAACTAGCTTGTAATTAATGCTTTGACTTAATTTTTATATTTTTTTGACTCTTAATCATTATTTGTCATTATTTTTACTCTATTGTTATATTTTTTGGGTAAAATTTACTACATAGATTTTCCTTGACACTTAATTTTCCTAAAATAATTCATTGTAATACCATAACTATCAAAATTAATATTTAATCTATTTCATACCTAGACTATGCCCACAAAAGCTATGATCTATAATCAAATCTATCCTATAGTGTGTCGACCTCCTTAAACTCATACCATCAACACTTTCCATACTCCACCTCCTTGAACTCATGCCATTCTTTTTTTAATACATAAAATAAGGAGGTTAGTGGGGTAGCATAGGTAGCATTTAGGATGGAGATGGAGAGTAGGAAATAACAATTTCAAATTTAGACTTAGAAAGATAAAAAATATATGGTGATATAAAGGAGGATATCACATGGGCTAACAGGTTCCAATCCATGTTAGGATAAGGACAGATAAAGGGAATATTTTTTGGAGGTCCTAGCAGCTCAAAATTTACAAGTTTTAAATAGGTGCTAGGTAAGTTATCCTAGAGTACCAAATTGATTGGATCAATGGAAAAGAAGGAAATCAGGCCAATTAAGCATCTCATATTTATCAAGGATGTCAAAAATATTCATGTTCAAGTCACTCCTCTCATAAAATATGTCTCACCAAGAATGGAACATGCTTTTTAGGAAATTTTATGGGAGTTAGACCCAACATTGACTCTTTTAGATCTTAGGAAAAATAAAAATGGAGACCTAAAGGTCTATGGACATTATAGCAATGGTCAATGGCTTATTTATGATTAGATTCAATAAACTAGAATATTGTGTTAACATCCTCATACGGGGTCCTTGGTTTTTATAAAAAAATGGTCTTTTTCTTAAAAAGTGGCATCCAAGATTTAATTCTAAGAAAGATAAGATTAATCTCGTGCCCATTTGGGTGGGGATGCCTAGTCTACCCATTGAATATTAGGAGGAAAATTTATTTATCAACATTTCCAAATCTTCTAGATATTTGATTTCTTTTGATTTTTCTACCAAAGCAAGATCTAGGCTTCTACATTCTAGGTTTTATGTGAACACTTTTTTGAATAAAAAACTCACATCCTTTATTTTTATACATACTCCTTTTGGAGATAGAGCACAAAAAATTAAGTTTAAAATATTTGCCTTTTTTTGTAATAAGTGTCATAAACTTTGGCATTCTTTAAAATTTTGTACCTCTGTCCCTGATACTACATCATGTCAAAGGAAAGGAAGCATTTCATTTAAGGAGAATGAAAAGATAGAGGCTAGTGATTTGGTTTTGGGAGTTTCAAATAAAATAAACTCAAATTTTTCCAAAACAATCATAGAAGAGGGAGACAAGGTAATTATAGATTTCAATTTAAAGGAGGTAAATGTAACCAAATCCATTTTAGAATTAGGGGAAAAGAACATCACAAAAAAAGAAGGTTTGTAAAAGTTTCTAGATTAGTTTTCATTGGAATCAATCCTCAATCAAGTTAATCATAAGGTCATAGATATGTAATTAGATGTAGTCATCATTTAAATTAATAGTGTTGAGTTAGAAACACAAGATATTAATTCCTTAGTTCCCAAATAAGTTTGGATTTCTCAAGCAAGATGAGGAAAGTCAAAAGCAAATGGTAAACACAAAAACCATAGATGATTATAAGGATTTGGTCAATAACCCTTTTAATGTGGTCAATAAAGAGGTAAGGCACTCTCAACAAGTAGTAGTTACACCCAAGAATAATGCCAAAGAAAAAATTAATTCAATGACTCTTACCAAGAGAGGGAGCAAAGGTCTAGCTTACAAAAATCCAACAAAAATAGGTAAATATTTTAAGAAAGAATATTTTAAAAAATTTACTAAAGAAGACATAGCAGATGGATTTAAAAAAATCCCTCCCATTTAAAGGAGGCATCTCTTCCCCCAATAGTTAATCATGTTGATTTTTTCATGGAACATCATAGGGATGTATAGTTTAGCTAAGTAAAAAGTTTTTAGGGACTTTAAAAGGAATAATAAACTAGTTATTTTAGCAATTCAAGAATATATGATTGAGGAAATTTTATTAATGAATCATAAAAATGTGTATTGGATTGACATTGAAGTGGTTTGTGTTAGTACAACTAGAGCTTTAAGTGGGATTATATCCTTTCAGAATTTTAAATTTCTATTGTGATAAACTATCCTCAAGTCTCAACATCATGAGGTAGACCTTTTCATGGATGTGATTGATAATAAAGAATGGATTTTATCTAATATATATGCTCCAAACTCTATTGTATCTTGAATAAATATTAAGGAATATATTAGAATTTTCAAAAATAATTGCAAAGATATTCCTTGGATTTTAGTAGGCAATTTTTGTATCCAGGAGATAAAAAAGGAGGAAACCAAGTGCGAACATATAACATGGAGGAATTTTCTTCTCTTATTTATGACATATGTTTGTTATATTTAAAATTAAGAGGGTCCAAATTTACCTGGAGTAATAGAAGACTAGGAAAAAATCTCATTTGATGCAGGTTATATAGATTTTTTTATTTATTTAGATTGGTTAGAATCTAAGGATTTAACTCTTAAAGCTCTCCCTAGGATTGGATCCAATCATAATCCACTAGAGTCAAGAATCAAGGATCATATTTTGGAGGTGAAAAAATATAAATTTAGAATGGAACACATGTGGTTTACTCATTTTGATATCCATGAAAGGATATTTGAATGGTGGTCTTTAAATATAAGTGGTTTAGTTATGTTCAACCTCACTAAATTTTTGAAAAAGGTGAAAATCAAAGTTAAACAATGGAATAAAAAAAGTCTTTGGGAATGTGAATATTCAAAAGAAATCTATAAAAGTAGAAATTTTGAAGATAGAAGAAGAAATTGAGGAGAAGGGTTATAAATTAGAGTTACAAAGCAAATAAATATAGCTCTTATGTGACTATCACATTATTATAACAAGAAAAGAATCGTTATGGAGACAAAACTCTATAAATATTTGGCTCAAGGAAGAGGATAGAAACACCCATTTTTTTCACATGTCTACTTTGAAACATAGGAAACATAATGTTATTAAAGAAATAATCAATAGTGAAGGTTAGCTTTCCTTAGATGCAGATTGTATTAATCAAGAGAGTGTCAAATTTTAAAAAAAATTGTACAAGAATGATTTTAAGAAGAATATCATATTTGAATAGGAATTTTTTCATGTGATCTCAGAGTTAGTTACTTAGGAGGATAATGAAATGATAATATAAGTAACCTCTAATGAATATATTAAATTTGTTCTCTCCAAGATGAATTTGGACAAGGCTCCTAGTTTGGATGGATTCCCCATAGAGTTTTTCCATAAATTATAGGATATTATAGGAGATGATGTGGTTGCAGTTGTGAATGAATTCTTCTCCACCACTCAGTTATTAAAATAATTAAACTATACCTTTTTATTTATTATTCTTAAAAAGGAAGGAGTTGTGAACTTCTAAGATTTTTTGCCTATTACTTTGTCTAATAATATTTATAAGATTATCACCAAACTGATTACACTAAGGATGTAACCTATCATGGAAAGAATCATTCAATCTCAACAAGGAATATTTTTACCAGGTAGACAAATTTAAGATGGAGTGATTGTGGTACATGAAGACATATATTCAATGGAAAATAGCCTAAGGGTAGCTTGGTGTTAAAATTGGATATGGCTAAGGAATATGATATATTAGATTGGAGTTTCATAGATAGATTTATGTCTCAAATTTTATTTCAATACAAATTCAGGAAAATCACTAGATCTTTTATTACTTCATGCATGTTATCTATTTTGGTGAATGGGGTAGCTCATAGATTCTTCAAGAGTGATAAAAGGGTGAGACAATGGGATCCCCTATCCCTATTTATGTTCATCATTATGGTAGAATCTCGGATTAGATTCATTTATAACACATTTTTTTCTTTAGAGTTGAAAGTCTTTAAAATATCACATTCTATGGAACCTATAATGCATCACTAATATGTGGATGACACCATTATTTTGGCTTAAGTATCTATTGACCAAATTTGACCCTATAGATCAAATTGGGACTCCTATAGGTATAAAATTGATTTTAAGATGTTTTAAGGGCCTATTATTATGTCATAGGGTGTACTATAGGTCTTTTAATGTCATTTAGTGCTATATTAGCCTTATTCATTGTCTAATTAATCTATATGTCACTTTGAGTCATTTAGAAGGCTTTTAGGGGTCATAAATTCAAGTGGAATGGTTTTAAAGGTGATCAAGTTTCCTTATTTCCTTTAAAATTTCCAATAATTTAGATTTCCTATCAATAATGTCAGTCTCATCTGAAACTTGTAGGTTATATAACAGAAGATCAAGTAATCAACTAAAAAATGCGAGTTTGGCACTTGTACTACCCATGAGGGAAGGTGACATGTGGTAAAATGCCATGTAATGTATATTCATCTTCTTAAGGTTAATTTACATGCTTTAAATTCTCTAGAAGTGAAATTTTTGAGCTAAAACTATTATACTCCTTCATTGGCTTTCTAGACACACATAAGTGGTCAATAACTTTGTGCTTGGTATAGATAGTTGAAGAAGTTTTAGGTCAAATTATTTTGAGAGGTGGTAGTAAAATTATATATCTTCATTTTCAGAAAACTATTTATAATATTGGTTAACCATGCTTTATGAACCATCTCTAACAAGTTGAATATGTTTTTTGCTCATTATATCTTATACCCTATAGGTTTTTCTATATTTTATGAAGGTTATTATAATTTAGTTGTTCATGTTGAATAAAAAGGATTTTATATCTCTTCTAAAATTATATCCATTATTTTCTTAGTGTTTCAAGGTGTTTTGATATGCAAATCATCTCATGTTGCAAGAAGGTGCTATTATGTGCAGTCTCAATCAATTTTCTTTGTTTATAGAATGCTTGGTTCTTTGAAAAGGTCTCATGTGAAGAGAATATGATTTTTCCCATGTCTTAATTATATATTTATCACATTAGCTTCATTTTTGGCCTCATAATTCCATATTTGGATCAAACTTTCAGTCCATTGTTATACTTTGTCATCTTTTTAGCCACTTCTTCTTGCAATCATAGTGAAGTACAAGTATGAGGCATATATAAGATGTTAAAAAATGTTTGATGAAAGTTAAAAATCCTTTTTGTGTATTTTATGCACATGTATTATTAATTTAAGCATTTAAATGGTTGAGATAATACTATAACGGTCATATAGAAGACTTTCATATAGTCTATCATGAACAAACTCATCTATAAGTGCCATGAGGAGAGAGTATCACATTTAAATGAAGCTAACTTGACTTGATATAAGGATTTATAGTCTATATGGGATCCATTTTAACATTTTAAGGAGAAAGAATTTTTATTTAAGATTCATATACCATGTGTATGATTTATGCTTCTACCCACTACCTTGTCTTTTCAACTCCATTAACACCTACAGGGGAGCAAAATATTAAGACGGAGTTTAGACCTTATTTCAAGTCTTTCATGATCAATGTTTTGTGTATTTAAGGTTTTTTAAGGTCTAAGTATCAATGAAATTTCTACACCCATGTCCACTACCTAAACTCATGTCTACTTTCTGCATTATGGAATAACCACCTACAAGTGGCTTAATAGGGATCTGAGATGATATATATTGGTGTCAAAATAAGTAATGAAACCCTTTTTTAGGTTCTATTACATTTATTAGACCATTTAATATCAAATTTTAATGATATATTGTCAAACATTCCTAGAATGTTGAATATTTGAAAGATGACAATGTTCAGAGATCAAATCCCTAAAACATGTAAAATAAAGCACCAAGCTATTTTGGAGAGCTCTTATAACAATGCCATATTGACTTTGGATCACTCATAGTCCAATAATATTATATCCTATATATAGGAAAAGGACTATGAAAAGTTTTTAGGGTAGATTATTTAAGAAAGATAGTTATTGAAAGGCTCCAATATGCATTTTTATGTACTAATTTCAAGCAGTGATCACCTACAGTTTTGACTCCAAGGTGACTCTAACACTCAGAGTTACAAATGAAACATATATTCATAATGGATGATCATGCTAGGTTTAATAAGAAATTTTTTCCTTGATAATATTCTAAAAATGGTTAAGTAGAAAGGTATTAAGTTTCAACACACCTATTGGGGTCTCTGCATTTGAAAAACATGCACCTATAGCCAACTAGGCCTAAAAAATGTAATGTTGCTTGAATTGGTTGCTAGATAATGAGTTGTATTATAATATGATTATACAATTATTTATCAAGAATTAATGAGTTTGAGGATTTACCATTTGAATCCTAAACACCTTCTAAGTCTCATCAACATCTAATGGGAACTTATAACCAAGCTTTGGAGAGAAAAACATAGTCATATAGGTCAAGGAAGGTAAGAAGACCTAAAGCCATGTTTTGAATAAGTTGTTAAGAATTAATTATGGTTATATGAATGGAATATTAATTATGTGGATATTAATTAAATTTCAAGACCTTAATTCCACATAATAAGGTGGAGATAGTCCATACATAGGTGTATGCAAGCATCTATAGCCAGCCTAAGGCTCAAACTTGAGAAAGTGTTTATATTGAAAGGTATGAGGTATAATGGAATGATCAAGAGGTTTAAAAAATTATGTGATGATTTTAAAGGTTAAATAAGGACTTAAGTGTCATATTATGATTAAACTTCAATTTTAAATGGCCTTAAAAAATACCCACCTACAACTGACTAAGTGGGATACTGAGTTTGATCAAAATGGTTCGAACCATATCAAAGTATGAACATGAATTTGATTGACATGGAAATTATTTTTTGTGGTAAATAACACCTTGGTAAAGTATTTAATCACTATACCCAAGGAATAATTCATGAAAATAACACCTATAAGAGCTCTAAACAAGAAAAACATAGTCAAAGGAATCACTTAGTCCTAACTAGGTAGAGAGTATGAGGGGTACATGAAAGGTTAGAATGGTGAAAATAGATTGGAAAATATACATAATTATCATGAAAAACTTCATATATTATTTAAAATATAAAACAAGCATAAAGGAGGGGATATAATCTAGCAAACATAATTCAAACCAAAACACTATGCATAGTACCCCTTTTTGCTTAGTCTATCTTGGGTTTTGTTGAAGTTGGGAGGTATATTGATAATATAAAGGGATAAAATTTGGTAGATTTAATATATAATAATTTAATAAGCCCCTCCAACTTTCCATTCATCTGATTAAATAGGGAAAGACCCTCTATTTTGTCTCAGATAGAGGGTACTTCCCTTTGTATGAGAACCATACTATTTTTGAATGTAGAAATATAAGGACTCTCCAAGAGATTAATATACCTTAAATTTATGTAATATAAGTTTTAACACACCTATTAAGACATTATAAATCAATAAAATAAGGATTATTATCAACAAGTAGGTCTAAACCCTCAAGGCTATAGTCAAGAGTTTTAGGCAAGGTTTTGGCCTGCAGCCCAAATGATAAGCCATTTTCATTTCCAAATATGGGAAAGATTTAAAACATATTGTAAAATATTTTTTGGATCATAATATATGTGTAAAATATATTTGGATGTAGTGTATGCCATAGAAAATTCATTTTTGGATTTTAGGACAACTTGAGCTTGTGTAAATGGAGAAAAGAGCTTGATTGGGCATCTTTGAGTATTCATATCTTCTCTAAAGATTTTAATGGAAATAAAATAAGGTTTTAGGTGTTATAAAGTGTCCTTAACTCTTCTATAGTGATCTTTTTTTCAACTTCAATGTCAAATATTTATGAACAAACCTTAATAGCAAAAGTGACTCAAAACCCTTGCAAACCTTGCTAGTGACTAGTTTGAGAAGATGGAGCAATTAGTGAATCTAAATGGAATAGTTTGTATATAATGATGATTTAATTTTTTTATAATACTTATTGAGGCTCCCTACCAAGAATATTGGTGATATGAAATTGTATGGATGGACTACAAAATAGGGTATTTTTAATTGTTTTATACATTGTGTAGGTTTTATGAGGTTTGAAGAGATGAAATCAACTTTAAAATTAATATTAAGAATTAATATAACTCCAAATGTCCATTTAATTATTTTTAAAAACTCCTAATTGTGTTTACTAGCTACTTCATCTCAACTAGTTAAAATTGGCATAGTGAACAAGATGGTGAGAAGTGTGAAAACTTCAAGAGGATGTCTTCTTAAGGTTTAATTAATTACTCTAAGTTCATGTAGGGTATTAAAAAGTTTCATAAACTATTTTATATTATTTTTAAATTAAAAATTATGCCTTTTTCAAAGCCAAGTGTGCAAGGTGTGTGGAAGAAGAGTTATTTTGACTGTAGATGGTGATAGCTCATTTTAGGAAGATTACAGATGAATAGGACTAAAAAATGCATAGAGTCTCATTTATAAAACCCTTAACTCTTAATTAAATCATTATACTTATCCATAATAATTTTTTGGATGCTAAAATAGGGATAAATCATGAAGGCAATTTTTTGTGCTAGTAAAGGGACTTTTATGCCACTTTTTAAGAGTTTCATGCCTTAAATAGCCACTTGTATTTTCTAAACTTTCATGGTCAATTTCACACCCTATTATCATTCAAAATTAAATAATTTTATCATAATAACAAGTGTATTTATGACCTTTTGACTTCTTTCTTCCTCTCTCTCTCAAGTTCTATAAGAACTAGCCATTTTGGCCTTTGTAACTTATGATCCACCTAAGTATGGTGAAGCCCTACTCATTTCCATACCATGGATAAATAAATAATAATAATATGTACCTATTAAATTAATTTTCATAGTGTTTTCACTTGGATCATTGATTTTTCTTAGTGATGACTTGTTATTTCCTTAGCATTGTTATTCCATTCTCTCACCTATTTATAGTTGGAAAGCTTATTCTTGTAGGTCATGTGAAGTGTTATATTGAGGTTTAAAAGTTGAGTGAGTTATTATATTTAAATAATTCCATCTTATGCCTCTTTTATAGGCGTCTTAGACTAAACATCCATCACAACCTCATAATGAAATATTGGTGTGAGAAGATGCAGATTAGAGAAGTGTATGTTTAGTTAGTCCATTGTTCTCATGTGTAACATGTAGTTGGTTGGTAGTCATCAATAAATTTGGTGTATCACCTCCCTTAGGATAGTTTTCTTTAAGTTTTATCTCCTTTTTCCCTCACAAATTTTAGGTTTAGTAGTGATTTAAAAGTGGTACAATAAGAGAGCTATCTCTATCTAGAGATTCACATCATTCTTAGGCTACCCATAGTCTAGAGGTGTTTCAATTGTGCCAATTGGATGAGGAGAGTTGAGACATATCCTCAAAGGGTTAAAATCAAAATTAAAATAGTATTTATGTAGAAAGTGATAAATATTAAAAATATTTTGGTGATGTATAAACATGCCTCTAATCAAAAAATTAATTTTGATAAAAGTTTTATGCATTTCTTCAATACATCAGTGGCTATACAATATAAAATATATCTTTTCCTAGGTTATCAAATTGAATAACTACCATATTCATATCTATGTATGCCTCTCTTCAACAACTAGCTCCCTGTGATAGCATGGAATCCTTTGATTGAGAAATTTCAAAAAAAAACTTACAGGTTGGAAAGGTATGCTCTTATCCCAGGATGGCAAGGTTTTACTTATTAAAAATGTTTTATAGAGCCTTTCAGTATATATTATTTCACTTTTTAGTTTTCCAAAAGGATTGGATGATGAATTAAATAAAATTCAACACAACTTTCTTTGTGCTAGAATAGAAGAAAGAAAAAAATTCATCTTGTGGCTTGGAATAAAGTCTACTCCAAAAAATGATATAGAGGGCTTGGTTTAAGGAAATTGAAAATGATGAATAAATATATCACTTTAAATTGTGTGTGGAGATTCATTAATTCAAACATGGTCTAGGGTAAAATCCTTACTTTCAAGTATTTAGAAGGTAGGGAACTGATCAACATTCTTTTAGAAGATCATTTTATTCAGGGTTGACATGTCTAAAACTTCTTGATCTCAAAAAAATATTTGATAATATAGGGTCTAAATGGAAGATTTAAAATGGTCACATGGTCAATTTTTGGAGAGAAACCTAGGTCTTAGAGTTTCCTCTTTCTCAAAGTGATATAGGGCTACAATTGCAAGAAAATATTTAGAATAAATATGGGTACAAAGTGAATGAATATTGGTAGGAGCTAAAAGGAGTTAAATGTTAGAAAAGTTTAATTTTGTATAACTTAAAATTTGAAGATAATCTAAGGTTATCTAACCTAAATAATCTATTTATAAATGCTCATATACTGGGCTCTAATAGACAAGATCAATTGGTCTAGAAGGACACTTTCAATGGACACTATAAAGCTAAATCAAAATATGATTTTATAGTGCAGTAAATTGGAATTAATGTTAGTTGGGAGTTATTATGGGATAAATAACTAATTAAAAAAATCACTTCTTTATTTAGGTCATATTTTAGAATAAAATACTTACAATTGATAACTTAAGAAAAAGAGGTTGTATCTTAATCAACATATGTGTCCTATGTGAAGAGAACAATGAATCTATTTTCCATTTGCTTGTGAGATGTTTTTTATTAAAATATTTGGAGCTATTTTCTTAACAAATTTAATGTCTCACGGGTGCTATTAGTTTATCTTATGAAAGTATGGTAGTCATGGGGGTGCCCATTTCAAAATTCACTTATCAAAAAACTTTAGAAACTTTCATTACCATATATAATATGGGGTATTTGGGGAGAGCGCAACAATAGATTTTTTAGCAGGTAGAGGTGAAACAACAAAGTTATTTATAAAAGAATTTTGTATCACATTTTGGAGAATTACAATATTGTTCCTATCAAGAAAGGAAATTTTTTGTTTCAGTATGAATAAATTCTAGATCACAACTAGCAAATTGACACCTCTGAGTTGGGTAATATAGATCCTAAAGAAAAAAATAGGAAAATAAATAAATGGAATCCCCTGATTTGGGTTAGATCAAGATAAATTTTTATGGAGCATCAAAATGGAATCTAGGCCCAATTGGAGGAGGCAAGATAATAAGATATCATCAATGAAATTTGGTTACAGTGTATGATAGAGACATGGGAGTTAATTCTAACCATTGGGCTAAATCTCTTTTAGTACTATGGAGGATCAAATTGGAAAAATAATTGAGAGTGCAAAAACATATAATAGATGTGGAATCTCTAAATATTATGAATTATTTTTCAGGTAAAAATGTCATCAACTCCATCAAACAAGTTATTGAGGAAGCTATAAGTATTATGGACTCTTTGTAACAAATTATTCAACACACTTAAAGGGAAGGAAACTCTATTACATATTAGTTCACTAATAGGGAGTGTACTCTTTGGGACAAATGACATGGATAGACTATGAATAACTCCCTAGGGATCATAGCCTAAGGATAAAATATGATGGTACTTCTAATGAAAAAAGCCTTGGTAATATTGGGGAAGTTTCTAATTCATAGAGGAAAGAGACATTGTGATTATTTTATTTGGGGCCTTATATTGATTTGGTTAATCCTCTTTGGGCCTATTAATAAGTTTCTATAATTCTTAAAACATATAATAGACTATCCAAATACCAAAAGTAGTAGTATTTCCTCTTGGCTTTGTCTTGTGAAGCCTAAATTTTGAAGTAAAAAAAGTCTATTTCATCTCTATGTTTGTTGTATGGGGAACAATATAGGATTATACAATAGGATAAAGCTAATAATTCCATAATAAGTGAGGAAAAATGAGAGAATTTTGGTATCTTTACAAGTGGGAGGTTTTGTTGGTTTCATGAAGAAGATAGAAGGGCATGATAGGCACATTTTGTTCATGTTTTTGAAATCTTGGGAAGATATAACTATTAATATTAATGGATTTACTCTATAAATCATAGAGGAACTCATTACCCACATAACTAGTCTGGTTATTGAGGAAACTAAAATTTACAACTCGGTAAGGGACTCCAAAAGGGATAAAGAGACATTCCTAGAAGAGGGAGAAAAACTAGATTTACTACATAATGGGTTTGATAGATAATCATTGCCTAGGCCATCTATAGAGGTTTTCTACTATTTAATGCAATATGTAACCTTGAAGGGTATATTTAAAATTTTTAGATGATATTTATTTAATATGTTGAATTATTTTAGACATGGCATTCCTTTCAGTCTTCCTTTCTTCATTATGAAATCAATGGAAGTTTTGATCATGAAGTCCAAGAATGGAAACTATTCAGACCCAAGGAATGAAGGGGTGATTTACCTCATTCATAAATACTTAAGGGTATGAACCAAATTAACCCAATTATTTCTCAGCCTCAAAATAAATTCATAGAGGGTGCTCCTATTAACATTAAGAAATTCAAAATAGTATGAATTAAATATCCTTGGAGCTTGAGTAGTTATATAGAGATTAATAATATTATTAATAATATTGAGAAAAATATTAGTGATGATGAAAGGAAAACTCTAAAGATGCAAGATAATATAAAAAAATTCCTTTGGAGTATGGGAAATCCTTCAGTAGTTTGTTAGAGAAAACATGACAAGTAAGATAAAACTTGTTGTTTGGTAGGAGAATCTATTGAATTGGATGATGATAGAGATGTTTTTAGGGAGGGGAATAAGGATGAATGGAAGGGAAACAAGATGGTTTAGAATGGCATTCCTAAGGCTGAGATAGGAGTGACTAAAGATGCTCCCAAAAATAAAGGGAAGAGTCTTATGGACAAGAAATAAAAAGACCTTAATGAGGATTTAAATAACCTTGTGATTTCTATTAATGGAAAGGATAATATAGATAATATGTTTGAAAAATTAGATATTCAAAAATATATAATGCACTAGTTTATGAGAGATCTCACGAATCTTAAAGGGAAGGTGAATTTCTTATAGCAGGATAACATTAGATTGAACCAAATCTCTTCAACCAGGGAGGATGATAAAAAATTCTAGAGCCTCTTATTCAAGGTGGATATCTTAAAGAATGATAATTAAAATATTAAAAATAACATAAAATTATTATTTAATTGTATAAAGGCATCCATGTATGAGGGTATCTAGATGTAGAGAATCTTAGAGCTCACTTCGGGGAGTTATTTAAGACCAAGATGACTAGTAAAGGGAAAGGTAAGCAGGGCCAATGTAGTGGATCCTAGAATGTCATGGACAAAGATAAATTATTATTTTAGATTGATTCAAACCTTAAAAATATGAAAACCTATTGGGAGGATTTCTTAGGTAGTTTAGACTTAGATTAGGCCCTGGTTTCTATTTTTGTTCTTTATTGTTGCTTCTATTGTTTCTAGGTTGTATTTTAGCTATCTCTTGGCCTATTTTGTCTTTATTTCTAGTTTGGTCTATGGCATACCTTTGTCTCTATTTTTTTTGTACTTCTCCTAGGGTCTAAGGACCCTAGTTCAAAAAAATCCCCCATTTGAACTTAAAAATAATAATAAAAACTAGGATACCTAGATCTCTAATAGTCGATAATTTTAAATGTATAAATGAATAAAAATGTATTACTTTATAGTAAAATTTTTAAAATTAAAAAGCTTCAATTATTTACTAATAAAATTTGTATTTTTCTCAAAAAAAAAATTGTATAAGATGTTTTGACAAACCGAAAGAAGTTCTAGAATTCTAATAATGTAGATAATTTTTTAGCCTTAACCATATCTTTTTAAAAAAAATTGAATTTCATATCATTTTTTAGGTTAGTCTCTTATCCCATATAGTAGCCACCAGTATAATTTGATTCTCATATATCTCTCATTCAATAGTAACATAGTAAGTGAAGGTATGCATTTACACATTTAATTTCATATATTTTCTTAGTTCTACTACAATTTTTTAGCTCAAATTTGTGCATCACTATGTTCTTTCTTGAAGTACCAACCCATGTTACACTCACATGAAACATGATGAGATTCAAGTGGGGAATATGTATACACGTAATATTTTTAAAATTTATCATTTACTGACACTTTCTCTCTTGTAGTACCTATTGAGTTTTAATCTCCATGAGTGCATGTCTTAAAGGGTGCATTGGGAAAGGGGTGGGAAGACTATTGGTCCTTCAAAATATTTTGGGTTAAATATATCATACCTAAACCCATTACAAATAATGCTTACTTAATTCCCTAAGAAAACAAACCCCATTTATCTAACTCCCTAAGTTAATCTCATTTCAAATAACCCTTAACTAATCAAACACCCATTTTTACTAGTAATTAAGCCTAGTCAACCTTATTACACAAGTTATGGTACATGTTATGGAACTAAGTCAACATAGACAACCTAATTCAAGGCCTAATGATAAATTTTTCAAAACTAATTCATGTGGGCCATTTTTGTTTGCTAAAAATACATAAGGGTTAGGATTTATCCATGGTTATAAATACAACCTTCATATCAATCCAATAGGGAGGAACATTCATTTTAGCATTATTACAAATCACAATTCTACTACATCTACATTTGAAGGATCCAATGTTTAGAGTTTACCTTGGAAGGAAGATATATTTTATTATGGAAATTCTTGGATGCAAAATATGAATATTTTAGCCTAGAGTTGATTTATATATGGTGATCCTTATAAAGTCATAATAATATCTTACAAATCACCATTGTCCAAGGGGGAGATTGAGAATAAAGTATCTATAACTATTGTTATTTCATTTTATAGATACATATTATATAAATTAATAGGTATTAAATGTATAAATCCTTTTTTAGATTAATTATATACTTAAACTTAGTATAACTATAGGGTTTTCTTTGCTTTCCATCTTGCATCTTAGGTGATCTAGGACCTCATTTTCCAACCATGATCCCTTGATCGTTTAATTTTTTTTTACCATACCCCTTTGTGTTATAATCTTTGAAAAAACTAAAATTAGTTATATTTCATGTATTTAGACATAACCAAGTTTATTGCATAGTATAATTTTTTTATAAGATTTGTAACCCTCTCCTTTAGTGTTATGTGATAAGTGTTCCTCTAAGTTCTATGTCACCTTCGCTCTGATGCCTTAGTTAAGTTTAACAAATCTAATTTGGTCAAGCTCCTAATATAAAAAATATTTCAATACATGTTAGTTGATTACCTTCACTGAGGTTGGATTTACTAAGTAGGATAAGTTTCATATCTATCTTGATCTATTTCATACACTATATGCTTTTAGAAACTATTTGTTAGAAATAAACTATGCAATACTTTTCATGTCTTTAGGAATGGATTCCATGTAGAAAATGCAAGATCTAGGAAACTCATCATAAATTGGTATTATATCTTCACTTGTAGTGATTTCAGATAGATAATCAAGTCCATTTTTTTCTTTTTTAGGTTTGAATACAATCTTGAAATCAAATTATATAAATAACGTTAACCATTAGTAAATTATACCTTGTATAATTGGCCTATTAATCATTTATTTGAGTGTCTTTTGATATATGAAGAATAAAAATGGGGTTTTCAATAGGTAATGTCTAAATTTTTCCACTGTAGACACCATAACAAGTGCCTCTACTTTTAGTAGAATAATTTATTTCTATCTTTCCCAATTTCCTACTCATACATGAAATGGGATGATCTATGTTGCTATGGGGTTGTGTCAATACTAATACTATTATGATTACAAATTCATCTACATGAAGATGGAAAGGAATATTCCAATCAAATAATACAAGTATTGGGGAATCCAAAATCTTATTTTTCAAAATTTCAAAGGATTATTGACATTGTTTTGACCAATCCAAAGGTTTATAATGTTGCTTCTTTAGTAAATATTCTATTGGTGCAATTATGGTTGTGTAGTTTCTCATAAACTATTAGTGATATCTGTATAACCCAATATTATCATGACCTCTTTTTATGTCTTAAGAGGTGGAAGGTTTATGATAATTTTAGTTTTAAGTGTATCTACCATCAAGCCCTTTTTGTAAATTATCTATCATAGTGTTTTTTTATATTAAATTATCCATTACAAAATATATGCATAAAATATGCAAAAACTAGTAATAAAAGTCTCAAATAATACTAAATAAGGAGGCATTACCTTATAAGTTTAGATATACCAATCGATAAGTTAATATAAGCAATTGGTCCCAAGTAGGCAACCTAGTAAGAAAAAGACAATAAAGAACAAACACATAAAACATATACCACCTAAAAAAGAAGTGGAACCAACAGTCATTAGCTACATGGGTTTTTCTTTAGGTACCTTTCAAGAAGTAGAATATTCCATCTCACTATCCTCATCCAAAACTAGGAAAATAGGTCCCTCAACAGAGCTTATATTCAACTCAAGTCCCAACTAATCCAATCCCACAGTTGATGATGGAATGTATCTATCAACCTTGTTAAATAGTGATTTCATATTATTATATTTGACATATTCAATCACCTAGTCGACTTTAACAAAACCTCTCATGTCAATGAGTTTCTCCAGTTTCTATGTAAAGACATTAACATTGTATTCAATTAATTTACAAACTTCCCTTTGCTCATCAACATCCTATACCATAGGAGTAAAATTTAGGGGGGGAGTTTGAAAATATTCCTTGTCATTAGAGAAAATGTTAATATCTAGGTTGAGAGGAGCCACATAGTCCTCATCTTCTTTAATTATACAACTATCATGACCATTCTTTTTTACATCTTGCATCATATCATTACTGGCCATAAGACAACTATTTACACCATTATTGTCAAAATCTAAATAGTTAATCCAATCCTACATTGGGTTATCTACTTGATTAAATTAATACTCCTTTATGCACTCCTATTCATGATCAATAATTTTAACCTTTATAGCTGACTCATGTAAAACTACCCAATCCAAGTACAGACTCAACTTAGGATACCTACCTAAATCAATAAGATAGTATGACTTGATTTTAAGCATTCCAAACCTTAATAATTGTTCCAAATATGCTTGAGGCACATTTAATTGAAGAAATATCTATAAGGAAACAATACAAATGATGATTTCAATAAAGAAGTCAATAAGCGCCCTAGCCTTAGATTGAAAAGCCTTTAAGTTCCTTTCCTTCCATAAAAACCATAAAATCTTAGTTGAAAAAATAAGCCACAAGTTATGCAAGAAAGGATGGAATTTTATTTTAGGACCAATATACCCAAAAGCAATGTTCATCCATCCAATATCATAATAAAAAATAATACTCCATCCCTTAAGATGACACTTGCAAATATTATAATCATAAGGACATAAAAATAAAAGATGTTCAATAGTTTTAGCATCACTACAAAAAGAACAAAAGGATTGACCAAAACCATTTTTAATCAAAATAGAACCAACAATAATTTCTGGTATAGATCAAGAGCCACTAAAAGTAAGAATTTTTAGTTTCAATATAAGAATCCCAAATGACATCAAACCTAAAGAGTAATGAATAAAGAGGATCACACACAAACCAAATATAATTAATAATAAGATAGGGGACTTTGAAAAAAGAGAGTTTATTATATATCATCTATGTAGAAAACTTGAACATGGGAGGGCCCTTTAACCACTTAACACTTTCCCTCCTCATCCATAAAGGAGACATTATTATTCCCCTACAGTGATTTTTGAAAAAGAGTATAAGTTATATGCTAAGTAACAGGTATTTTAAATCTAACTCTAATTTTTTACTAGGAGGCCCATCCAGACTATGAGAAAAGATCTTTGAAAACCCTCAATCCTTTAGTGAATCATTCAAAATTATAACATCCCTTGGTGAGAGAGGTAACCTTATGTTAACGTAAAGATTCCACCAGATAGATCTATAACCTTGGTAACATGTCCCAAACCAACTAAAGATATGTTTGGTAGTGATAAAAGGTTTAACAAAGCCCCAAACAAACCAAATAGAAGTAAAAATTGGTGAACTAAAAACTTTAGTAGAAAAGTGACCTATGAGGAGATATGTTATATTGAGGCCTTTTTAGAGTGTTTTACCTCTAGGAAAACCTTTTAATATATTATATCTGACCAAGATTTTATAGGTTTCATCCCATTTCAATGCTCTGATTATCCATTTAACCACAAGGGTGACATCTTAGATCCTTATATATTTTAAGCCAAGACCCCCAATATGTTTAGGCTTCGAACAAAATTTCCATGAGATAACATATCTTTTCCTTCCTCCTTTGCCATCAAACCACAAAAAATCCCTTATTATTTTATGTGACATATTAATTTTTGTCTTACTACATATCCAACAAGAAGTATATTATATATTGTATGAGGAAAGAACTTTTTGGTAGAATTTAATACTTATAGGTAAGGAAAGCAAGTATCCCTACCATTTTGCAATTTTAATATTAATTTTGAAAAAAATACACTCACACATGAGCATAAATGAAGGTTTTAGTGAAAAAGGAATACTTAAATATCTAATTGGTTCATCTATCCCTTTCCATGCCCAACCAAAATTTGAAATCCAATCAGGAGGGGAGTCCTTCCACCCCAACATACATGATTTATGCATAGCAACATTGGAACTAAAAGCAAATAAATATATATCCATCCTTTTAGAGACCTAATTCAAGTTACTTTGCTCTAATTTGACAAATAGAGTAGTATCATTAGAAAATAAGACATCAATTAAAACATCTTCATTAGGTAGAGAGATGATTTTGATAGGAGGTCCAACATCAAAAAATCTAAGGAGATAGTGTAAGGCTTCAACAACCAACACAAACAATGAAGGGGCAAGAGGACACCCTTGTCTGATGGAATGTTGAAGCTCAAGTGATTCATTCACTTCCTTATTCACTTAAACAATATTAGAGGCATATTTTAAGAGAGAATTAACCATTCTACAAAACTTATCTTGAAAAGAAAAGGCTCTTAGAACTCTTTCAGTGAAGGGCCATTCTATTCTATCTTTGGCTTTCTCAAAGTCAAGTTGAATCATGCCTACATCTTAATTAGAATCTTAGGCATAATACATTCCTTCCCATATAGTAATTAGGTTATCTATAATGCATCTTCCTTTAACAAAACTAGTTTGAGTCTCAGAAACAATATAGGGTAACAAATAAGAGAGTCTCTTTGCTAAGATTTTCACCAAATTTTTTTAGGAGACATTAAGGAGGGTAATTGGCCTCTAATTTTTTTACTTAATATAGGTCTCCTTCCTTAGGGATGAACTTAATAACACCTTTATTTATATCAAGGCCCAAGGAACCAACATAAAATTCTTCTTTATAGATCTCTAGACAATCTTTAGTAACCCATTCCTTATTGGATTTATAAAAAATTTAGTAGGGAAGCCATCAATACTAGGTACTTTGTCATTCTTGAGTGAGTCTATGGTTAATTTTATTTCATCTAATGTGATATCCCCATCAAGGGAATTCACTTGAATTTGTGACACTTTTCTTGGAATGAAAATATCACAAATCTCCCTATTTTGTTCAATGAGATCATTAGAGCCATCAGAAAGAAACAAGCTAGAATAAAATTCATAGGACACTTCTTTGATTCTATAGGAGTCATGAAAAATATTACCCTAAACTTCAATGTCATTAATTTTTCTCCTTTAGTGTTTAAGTTTCAAGGATGAAATAAAAACTTAGATCCTTTGTCTCCAAGATTAATCCAAGTCAATCTTCCCAAAATTATAAAGTCCTTAGAGCCATAACTACAAGATAAGTTCCCAATATTCCAAGAAGAATGAATACCATCAATATGGACTTGATCAAAAATATGAGACACATTAAAATTATAAAGTCCTTTTAAATACAAGGAAGCTTTGTCTTCCTCTGAATTCAATGAAAAACTCAATTTTATTAGATGGTGGTTAGAGATTGTATAAGGAAAAACATTCACCACATTTACATATTTATTTGGGGTCACTAGAAAGGAATCTCTATTCAAGTAAAACCCATCAAATCTATAATATTGTCTTTTCTTATTACTCTGGTTATTACACTAGGTAAACCAAATTCCTTTACTTTGATTTTTGCCTTTATATAATGGATCAAGGATTTTGTGCATTCTCTTAAATCTATACAAAAAAAGACCATGTCCTTTCTAGGACTAATTATCTCCACCAATTTTGTCTTATTTTTCCTCGACCATGTTAAATTCACCTCTAAAGATATAATGGACATTTTTTTAGGTTAGTAACAATCCAATTCCACATATTAGATCTTTCCCTATAGTCATTTGGAACATATATATTACTTAGACCAAAACATTGGTTTTTGATTTCAATAATTATCCATACAACTCTATTATAGAGGTAGATACCATGGTTGATAATGCATTCCTTCAAATCAAGGTTAACCAAGATAGAGGCCCCTCTTTTAAATATTTGGTGATTAGTGTAAAACTATGCTACACTAGGCCAAATGAAAATAAGTACCAAGGGTAATTGGGAGCCCATAGCCTTAAATTATTTAAGACATAAAAATATAGTTTGTCTCTCGAGTGCCTAAACTATATCATAATGGGTTTTCTATCAGGGATTCCAAACCCTTAACATTCTAACTTAAAATCCACATAAAATGTGGGATTATTGGGGTTCAATTATATTGACCATAGGGCTTTCCCCCACTTCTATACAATCTTTTAAAACATTCTAGAATTTTTTTTCTTTGGCCTTCTTCTTAAAATCTAAGTCAAGACCACTAGGAGGGATATCTTTAGATTTTTTCTATCTTTAACTAGAGAATGATCCATCAAGTTAGACATAAAGTTTTTTTTGAGTCTATTTCCACCCCTTTAGACTTATAATTTTTATAAAAATTAGGGTCCTTAAGGGACAATGGTGCACTTACTGATAAATCTATTTCAGAGCTAGGATTATCTAGTCCTTCTTTCTCTAGAGAAATAACCATGGGGGAAGAATCACCTCCATTTTCACCAAGATTGGTAGAGGGCATGATACTAAGGTTATAAATATAAATAATAGGAGGATCATATAAAAAAAACTACATATTCCTTTAAGAAATAATCTAATTGAACTCTCTACTCAATAAAAGCATCATCTAGATTATCCAACAAATAATTAATCACATTAGGGAGATAAATCTTCATGTCAATAAATGATGGTGGGGAGATATAAGATTTAGGATTACAATGAGTCATAACTTTTTCAAGATTGTTTGTATCCTCTATAACATTTCCCCCCAAAGCCTCCTCAATGGAGGCACTATCTTTGAGAAATTCACTATTATACATAGGGTTTTCAAAGACTTGTAAATCATCCAAAATAGAATCTTCCTTCTGTGCATCTTGACCATTTTATTTTCTATGGAGGTTTTCCTTGTTAACCAACATTGAATTTTTTTTCCTAAGGTGTCCATATTTTTTACAAAAAACAAGCATTCAAGCCACCCAATCCTTTTATAGAATAAGTATGGGATATCCCTTTGATTTTGAAATTAAGGGATTCAGGGAAAAAATCCAAGGGTTCTAAGGAAATCAAAACCCTATCATTCATATGGGTTAATGACCTCCTAGTATCCTTAATTCTAGGTATTTCCCTAAGGGGATTCAAATATTGTGGTATAAAGTTCCATAATTAGATATAAACATTTTCAATGTCCACCCATCTAGGTGCAATTTTAAAAATAATGTATTTTTAATCCATATCTAGGCTCCAAGGGATTTCCTTAAAAATATACTGACCTATATTCCATATGGGTTTACTGATGGACCTTCATTACATAATAGATATTTTAAATAAAATCATAAAAAGCCCCTTTATGAATCATTCAAAAGATAATTTAAATACCCAACTTCTTACCCCAAATAGAATTGAGCTAGTTATCAAAGAAGTTCCTATAAGGAAGAGTATTCTTATTTAAACATATAAAAAATATTCTGACATTTTTTAACCTAATTTCTTCCTACTAAAGATATTTTTCCATGGAAGAATTTAGAACAATATTTAGGGTCTTATCAAGGTTAGGGAGCTTATTTATTTGGGATTTATCCCACTTTTGCACTCCATGCTCACCTTTACAAACATGGATGGTAACAAATTCTACATCTTCTAATTATTTTGTTATTTTTTCATGATGAAGGACCTCAATGAAGATAATTTTTGATGCACTAAAAGATCCTTATCCCTCTTGAGAAGGGAAATATAGACCATCCTTATGATTGAAAACCTTATCATCCCCTAGAGGACCAATTGGCTCAATAAAACCACCATTTTCACCCTTTATTGCATGCTCGAGACCGTCAATTCTAAGAGTTTCCATAAACAATTAGAATTAATACCATACCCCTTATTTTTTCCAAATTCCATGTGATGGGGATCCAAGTATGGGAGATGTGGGATAGTATGGATAATTAAAAAGAGACACAAAATAGGAATAAAATCAAAGACAACAAGCACTAACCACAAAAAATTAATAAATTTATGGCAAGTGAATATACAAGCTAAACCAATTTGACCACCATGAGCTCCATAAAATAAATAAATGAAAAAAAGTGTTGTCACTTGATTTCACATAATGAGGAGATGGGACAAGCTTATCCTCACTCAATTTACACCATGTAACCACCCTAGGGTTGTTGCTACCCCTACTAGGTGTGGATCTCTAGATTAGGGGCTGGCTCCCCTTGATGCATCATTTAGGCTCATATTCCTACTACTAACAACTCGGGGAGGATGAAAAGGGTTAGAATAACTTAAAGTAAACCTATTCTACTAGAGGTGATGCACCAAAAGATTTATTCTGCTCACACTCTTGACATGTAATTTGAACTAAAAGAAGCCTAACATACACTCCATCCAATAACATCCTTCTTTTTGCATCAATATTTCAACATGGGGTCTTGTAATTGGATTAGGATAGGAAGACTTCGATAATAGGCATTATAAGACACACTATTTAATTAGCTATTCATTACACCTACAACTCCATTTGACACTTTGTGTTGACCTACAAAGAGAAGTCTTTGAACTCACAAGGTACAAGAAAATAACCATCACATACACTTAGATAATTCTTGAGTGAGGTAAAAAACATCTATTTTTATTGATTTAAGACAAAATTTTAGTAGGGCTTTGCCATACCCAAGTGGTTTTTTTAGATAATATCCAAAAGGCCAATATTTATAGAAGAAATGGAAAGATAAAGAGAAAATAAGTCCAATAGGCACAAGTACATGTGTCACCAAGTGAAAATAAATTACAATTACATGTGGAAGAGAGTTGGGGTGAGATATTACATGTCATAGAAGTATACTCATCCAAAAAAATCATAAGGATAGTTAAAAGTGGCACAAAACCTATAATTTTGGAATAAGAAATTGCTTACATGATTTGCCTTCCAAAAATGCCCTTATATATACATATGGTGAGATATGATAGTTTTTATAAGCAACAAGGGTTAAAAAAAGGTCCCCACATGCATTGGAGAGGCTCCTAACCCTTCCCTACTCTTTTAGACATGAAAAATCATCCTTGGAAATTTCAAAAGGCTCTTTTCCATGCACCCTCTCACTTGGCATTAAAAACTTCAAAATTTTAATAAATGATCCATGAACAAGAGGTAATGACACTTTTACAAGGTTCTCCTATCATTAGTTTCAAGAAAAATCCTTAAAAAGGCTTCACAAATTGTTTTTCACCTCTTTTTCAAAGTGTTCACTAGCTGGCTCACTAGAATGGCTGAAAGTGAGGGCTTTTTTGGGACACTTAGAAGTTTATTCATGAGATGAGGTGAATTTTAGAAGTTATCTCAAGTGTAAATACTCCTCCCAAAGTTTGTTTCATCTCCTAACTCCTCTTGTAGCCTTTACACCACTCAAAATGCTAATACAACCCTTTTTTACTTAGATATGTATAGTTATGTATAAAGAAAACCATGGATTTGATCCTAATGGAGTTAAAAATAAATTATATTCATCAATTAGGGTTAAAATCCTCCAACTGGTGTCACTTTTAGGCTCATTTTCTCTAGGTCTCAAACAAGGTTTTAGGAGGGTTTTAGAGTGACCAGCACTCTTAAAATTTGTTCATAAATGTGGTACATTGGAATTAATTCAAAATTCCACTTGTGTATTATTAATTACACCCTATAACATCATTTAATATCTCTAGGTCCCATTCAAGAGATCATGAAAGTTCCAAGCAATTGAAGTTGACCATTTGAGCCATTTTGGGACTTTTATGAGGGTTTGGGAGCTTCAAAACCAATAATTTGTCTTATGATGAATTTATTTGAAAAAAAATGGCTTAAAAATATGTATATTGACCCAAAAAACATTTTCCAATCCTTTTATTATCTCCTCAAGACCCAAAAATGAAAACTTGCCCTTATTTGGCACTAGGCCTAGACCTTGCCAATAGGCTTGCTTATCATTTAAGACCCAACCTCTTGCTCAAATGGATTAATTTATATTATAGGATCCAAAACATATAATTTAACCCTTTAAACATTATCCAATAAATTTTAAATCATGTAAAAGGCCAAAAATGAGAATGACCTCTAATTTGGCTTTCAGGCCTAAGGGTTCCCTTCACCCCTAATTGCAAACCTCCTTGGTTGGAACAACCTATATTATTACAGACCTTAGAATATTTTTTTATAGGTTTATTAATATCCCCTAAATCTTATACAATAATAATATTTCCCTTTCTAACATTCTAGTTCAATATTTCATCATTTTTACCAAAACTGGCATCTCCATGCACACTAAAAGTGACCCTATTTTGAGACAAAATAGTGGATATTTTACCTATTTAAATTTTAATTATAATTATTTTAGTTTTATATATTCCTATTTTTACTATTTACCAAATTTTAGCTCCTAACTCCTCCATTTGACCCCCCCAACTCATCACATTTTCAAGGAAGATGTTTTGAAGGTACATGATTGTGAGGGTAAGCATGGTTGACTATACTTGGATGTCTAAATGATGTGTTTTGGGTTTTATATGGATATTTAAGGAAAATTTTCACCATAAAAAACCTATATCAATCATTCATAATCCATTTTTCCCTTTAAACACTTATCTCATGTCTTCTTAGACCCATCTCATGTGACATTACTCCAAC
The DNA here is from genome assembly GCA_037957365.1 of Torreya grandis. NCBI lineage: Eukaryota > Viridiplantae > Streptophyta > Pinopsida > Cupressales > Taxaceae > Torreya > Torreya grandis. Next base: position 266,602 of record JARHVA010000725.1, on the reverse strand, counting down.
TTGCTAGTGTGCATACTGGGACAAATTCTCACTATTTTAGGATTCCATAGATGATGTTGAATCCTAAAAAGGTGTCAATATTGTCTTTTTATGACCTCATATCACCAAAAAATCATCATATTACCTCATTTCATGCTGTATGCAAGCTCAAAACCTCTTTACCTTGACTAAGATCTATTTTCAAGGATGTTGACTATATATGCATGTTTTTAGCCTTTTAGGTTAGTCTTGATAGGGTTTTAAGCTTAAAATTTAATGTAAGGTATTTTTTTTTCTTATATAACCATAAAATACTCAATTCCACTCATTTAAATTCATGTTTCATGCTCAAAATCCCATCCTCACTTTGACTGTCTTCACACCTTTAATACCTTGACTATGTATGGATTTTCCTAGTCCATTTATAGGTTCTTATGGGGTATTTGAAGAATTTTATAAATTTATATGGATGGTTTAGGTTGAATTTAGATCTCTATTATTTAAATTCATGTGTTTTTATGCTCCATTGAGCTCCAAGACCTCCTTTTACCCTTGATTGTTCTAACTCCTCAACTCTGATTGTGTTTGTATTTGGTATGCATCCCTTAGTCTTGTAGGTTATTTTTAGGACATTTGAAGCATGTTTGTGATGTTTTATGTATTTTTTACCTTTCATCTACCCTAAAGAATTAAAATTAGGCTCTAGTTCCTATTTAGGATCCATTTCACCATTTTTTGTACCAACTTTTCAAAAAGTTGCACTCACTACCATATGTACCTTATGTACAGATAAGAGATGGGCTTATAAGGTCATTTGATGTGGCCATCACCTCTCCTATGTTATTAATGCTCATGAAACCTTATTTGAATGTTTATAATTGCTTCCCTAACTTTGATAAGCTCAAGAATCTTCATGGGGAATGCAAGTACCAATTTTTTTTCCAAACCTTATAAATGTCATTGCCATTATTCAATGGCTTTTTACCATCTATGAGGGTGTCAAAATACATCTTGTCCTTATCACTATAGTATCAAAATTTTCATGGTGATATATTTTAGGTATTAATACAATATTATTGTAATATCATTGCCTAAAATAATCATGATTTCACTTTATTAAAAGAGTAAAAAACCTCTTGGAGATCTATTTGGAACTTTTAGGGACTGTGATACCAAAACTTAGTCACCTCCTTCATTTGAAATTTCTCTGCTTATCATGACTTGGTGAAGGAATTATGTCTCATAAGTGAAGTCCATATGTATAATAATTTGAGAGGATATTCCCAAGACCATCTCACATTCCTTAATACTCCCCTACCCCCTATGTATGGACCTCTTATACGCTGGACTATGTTGCAATGGACATTGAATGGAAATAATGGAGAATATGCACAATTTAGGCCTTTTTGAGAAGGCTTATTGTTGGAAATATTGTCATTGATGTAAAAATTTTAGCATTATTGGTGATAAAGGCCCAATTGCATTTAATTTTGTTTGTAATAAATGTATGTTGGCTAATATGAGTTAATATTTATTTAATATTAACGAATATATTTTTGGTTGCATATGAGACAAAAGAAGGGCCCATGGAAAAGTCAAAGAGCATGAGGTAAAGAAAAAATAAGGATGTGATGCATTTTCCCATGAAGAGTCATCTTGGGGAATACCAAGAGTGACCAAGTGAAGACAAAATAGTAAGGGTGCAATTTCTCATGAAGGGACACTTTGAGGAATACGAAAAGTCACCAAAGATAAGGAAAAAAGTGGGAAGGACATTTTTGGTCATGAAGGGTCACCACATGACTTTTCAAAGGCTTGAATATGAAGGGTCATTCAAGATTGGTGCCATTTTCCATGAGGATTGAAGGGTCACAAAGGGGGAAGGCCAAAGGTCATTTGGAAATCTATAAATAAAGGCTTGAGAAGCCATTTGTAATATGGAAGATAGAGGTTGATTTGATAATGTAATATCTAGCTTAGAAGAGCAATTTTGAGAGATGAATATGATTTGTATTTGTTATATCTAGCTTAGAAGAGCAAAGGTGAGAGAAAGGAAAGAGATGTTGTATTGATCCATCATTTGTTGAGATAGCAACATTGAGAGACAAGTGTGTGGTATACACAAAGGGGTTGGTGCTCCTATGGGTTGGTGCTTGCCAAAGGGGTTGGTGCTCTTACGGATTGGTGCTCATGAATAGTAGCTAGGTTGGTGCTTGGAAAAGGGGTGTGGTGCTCTTGTGGGTTTGTGCTCATGAATATTAGCTAGGTTGGTGCTTGACAAAGGGGTATGGTGCTCCTTCAAGCTTGGCTTGTGAATATTATTTGGGTTTGTGCTCATTCATATACTTGAGATTGTTCTCTATGGTTTTTATCACATGGGTTTCCATGTTATATCTAGTGTCTCTCTCTATCTTGTGTGGTGTTTATTGTTTGAGTTTTATTACATATCTTGAATGTTTAACTAAGTGGAATCTGGTTAAAGAAAATATTTATAAGATATATGATATACTGATTCACCCCCCCCTCAGTATATCTCATGCTTAACAATTGGTATTAGAGCAGGTTCCTTTTTGAAAAGTTTTACAGCTTGAAGGTAGATCGGGAAAGCATGATGGCTGGGTCATAGGAAGGATTTTCTACAAAAAAGGCACCTTTGTTTGATGAAACAAATTATGCTTTTTGGAGCATGAGAATGAAGGTTTATTTGATGGCCCTTGGATCCAACATATGGAAAGTAGTGGTGGAGGAATATAAAGAGCCACAAACATTTGCTATTACTCCAATAGAAAAGAAGGCAAGTGAATGTAATGCTAAAGCTTTAAATGTTATTTTATGTGGTTTATGTGAATCTAAATTTGTTAAAGTTATGCAATGTAAATTTTCTCATGAAACTTGGGTAAAAATTGAGAATATTTACAAAGGTGATGGAAAGGTTTAGCAAGCTAAGCTATAGAATTTTAGGAGGTAGTTTGAAAATTTGAAGATGGAAGAAGAAGATATAACAAGTTATCTTTTGCGAGTTGATCAAGTTGTAAATCAGATTTAAGGTCTTGGAGAAATGTTGGATGAGTCAATGGTGGTGCAAAAGGTTTTGAGATCTCTACCAATGAGATATGATGCAAAGGTTTTGGCAATTGAGGAGATGAAGAATTTAGCCAAGCTAAAGATGGATGAGCTTCATGATATTCTCATGACATATGAGATGCAGACAGAACAAGATAAACCATCAAAGAGAGAATTAGCTTTCAAGACATCAAAGAAAGAGAAAGCTAAGATTCAAGAATCAAGTGATAGTTCCAGTGATGATGAAGATGACAACAGAGCACTTTTCATTTACAAGCCGAAAAGAGGAATTGGTAAATATCAAGGAAAATTACCTTTTAAATGTTTTAATTATGGAAAGATTAGACATTTTTTAGCTAGATGCCCAGATAAGGTTAATGATGATGAAGAAGAAAAGCCTACATACAAGAAGAAATTCAAAGGAAAATCTAAGAAGGGATTCAAGAAGAAGAGCCTATATTCTAAAGATCCTATCTTAGGTGAAGATAGTGGAGTCAGTGATTCATAAGAAGAAGATTTTCTATTCATGGCTATACATGAAGATGATCAAGAAAAAGAAGAGGAGGAAGTTGAAGTGAATATGGAAGGAGAGCTCATTTGTTCCTTAGAAGAGTTAGAAGTTGTTCAGAAGAAGAATTGAAGATTAAAGTGCCAGATCGAGAAAAATGAACAAAAGTCAAAGGAAATGATTGAAGGTCTACAAGCACACTTTGAAGAAGCCAAGAAGATTGAATAAGATCTCATAGCACAGTTGGAAATAACAAGAAAAGAATGTCAAAGGTGTGTTATTGAAATTGCCTCTTTAAAAGAAGATATTAAGAAAATAGTTAGTGATAAAGTAGTCAGTGATTCAAAATTTGAAGATAACACTAACATGCTAAATAAGATATTGGAAAGTCAAAAAGCATATTCAGATAAGTTAGGGATCAGTTTTGAAAAGAAAAAGAGCTATGATGAAGCTCTTACACAAGAGGAAACAAAAAGGGGAGAAGTGAAGAATATAGAGGACATTCCAAATAGAGAAGGCTGGAAGGAACAAAGCTACAAAAGGAAATTAGGTCAGAGATATACAGACAGGTCTTATTTTTATGGTGATTGTTTTTATTGTAATGGATATAGTCACAAGAAATTAGAATGTAGAAAAAGATCTAACAATTTTAGAAATAAGGAGAACGAAACTCAAGTAGAGTCAAGTAGAAGCCATAACTCTTTTGCTCCTCTATCAAGCTTTGATGAGGAGACCATAGTATGCTACAAGTGCAACAATTTCAGACACAAAGATTAGTATTGTAGAAGCATGTTCGAGTCAGTCAAAAAGGATTAGAGTTTCAAAGCACCATTCATCAAGAAGAAGCTTCAGACATGTTCATGGTAGAAGAAACAACATGACGATTATATGATGGTTCAGACAACCTTGCATGTAAGAGGTAAAGATCAGCCATGGTTAGTTGATGACGGATGTTCGAGGTATATGACAGGTGATAAAAGTAATTTCATATCTCTAAAGAAGATCAATGGTGGTACATTGAGATTCAAGGTAAAAACACCACTAGGATAGCCAGAAAAGGTACTTTGAGTTAGGATTATGGTAGAACTAAGACTAAGAATGTTTTATATGTAAAAGGTCTTAAGTATAATCTATTGAGTGTTAGTCAAATATGTGATCAAGGATATACATTAAAGTTTCATAAAGAAGTTTGTGAGATTAGAAGAAAAGATTCAAATGAGTTGATTGCAGATGATCAAAGGATAGGGAACAATGTCTATGTATTGTCAGATATCTTCTCAAAGGCACAATCAAAGGATACATTCAAAGATCGGTGAGAGGAGTTGGGAGTAATTTCTATTACTTCCTACCATTGATGTTTAGCATCAAGTGAGGGTGAGCTAAGTGTTAGCTCTAGGTAGGCCCTTTGAAATTGATGTCAAAGGGGGAGAATAATAGGTACAGGTATAGGTACAAGTGCAAAAAACATGTATAGGGAACAGGTGTAGGTTGCTACAGTAAGGGGGAGTTACTGTATGTTTTTAGATGATAGTATGTGTAGGTGATAGGATGTGGTAGATTTAGGATTTAGGTTGCCATAAATGACAAAGGGGAAGATTGTTGGAAATATTGTCATTGATGTCAAAGGTTTAGCATTATTGGTGATAAAGGCCCCATTGCATTTAATGTTGTTTGTAATAAATATATCTTGGATAATATGAGTTAATATTTATTTAATATTATCAAATATATTTTTGGTTGCATATGAGACAAAATAAAGGCCCATAAAGAAGTCAAAGAGACATGGGGTAAAGACAAAAGAAGGATGGGACACATTTTCCCATGAAGAGTCATCTTGGGGAATACCAAGAGTCGCCAAGTGAAGAAAAAAGAGCAAGGGCACAATTTCTCATGAAGGGACACTTTGAGGAATATGAAAAGTCACCAAAGATAAGGACAAAAGTGGGAAGGACATTTTTGGTCATGAAGGGTCACCACATGACTTTTCAAAGGCTTGAATATGAAGGGTCATCCAAGATTGGTGCCATTTTCCATGAGGATTAAAGGGTCACAAAGGGGGAAGGCCAAAGGTCATTTAGAAAGATATAAATAAAGGCCTGAGAAGCCATTTGTAATATGGAAGATAGAGGTTGATTTTATATTGTAATATCTAGCTTAGAATAGCAATTCTGACAGATGAATATGATTTGTATTTGTTATATCTAGCTTAGAAGAGCAAAGGTGAGAGTGAAGAAAGAGATGTTGTATTGATCTATCATTTGTTGAGATAGCAACATTGAGAGATAGGTGTGTGGTATACACAAAGGGGTTGGTGCTGTTGTGGGTTGGTGCTCACAAATTATTGCTAGGTTGGTGCTTAGAAAAGGGGTTAGTGCCCCTGTGGGTTGGTGCTCATGAATAGTAGCTGGGTTGGTGCTCAACAAAGAGGTGTGGTGCTCCTGTGGGTTGGTGCTCATGAATAGTAGCTAGGTTGGTGCTTGACAAAGGGGTATGGTGCTCTTGTAAGCTTGGCTTGCGAATATTGTTCTAGTTTGTGCTCATTCATATACTTGAGATTGTTCTCTGTGGTTTTTCCCACATTGGGTTTCCACGTTATATCTGGTGTCTCTCTCTATCTTGTGTGGTGTTTATTTTTTGAGTTTTATTACATATCTTGAATGTTTGATTAAGTGGAATTTGGTTAAAGAAAATATTTATAAGATATATGATATATTGATTCAACCCCCCACCCTCTTAGTATATCCCATGCTTAACACTTATGTCACCAAACACCTACTCCAAGGCATGTATTATATTCAAACTTTTTATAACATCACTACATTCTCTCATCCAATGTGGATAAGCCACTCCAAAGTAACTAAGCTAATTATCAATGCAAATAGGCCATTTTCAAGCATGTACAAGCCTAAAGGAAGCTTTTCCAACCATTTTGAACTGTCCAAAAAAATAATAAGCATGGGAACATCTTGAAAATCATGTCGAGACACCTGAAACACATAAATCCATGAATCCAAAAGAAGAAATTTTGAGACAAGCTCAAACTGATGGTTCATGAAAAAAATGCCACCAAAATGCAATTCCTTGCTATGGATGTGAAGAGGACTTAGAACACTATCCATACCCAAGCTAATTTCCTCCAACTCAAACTATACAGCATATAATAAGCACTTGAAGTTGATCTTTCTTTAAATGCCAAGAGGAAAAAGGAGAAAAATGAGTTTAAAATGCAATTTTTTGTGCAAAAAATGAAAACCAAACATGGATATGACCTATGGGGAGTTGAATAGTAACACAACCATGTTTTACAAGTGGCACACTTCCCAAAGCAACCATACAAGTGCCCATTTCTCTCTCTTTGGCCAAGAAAACTACCTTTTATCTGAATAACCTACCATTTCTTCAGTTATGTCAGCTTCCTAATACTTCCTAGGACATATGTAATGTGATACAACTTCTTGACACTTGCACAATTCCCAAGAAACCCGTATAAAGCATTAAATGCACTATTTTGACCGCTTAAAATGACTTAAAATGATAAATGGACCTAGAGAATACTTAACCAAAGCTATTACAACATCAGTTAACACTAGTTGACCTATTAAACACCTTATAACAACATATTACACCCCTTTAAATGCCTAAAAGTGAAATTTTTTACCAGGGGTGCCCTATTTTGACCTAAAAATCAAAATTGGTCAACATAAAGTAAGAAAAGGTAACGAAGGTAATCATCCAAGATAAATTTTAAAACACCATCAATGGAGGATGACTCTTCATCTCCCCATTGAAAAGCTCCAAGCTTATCTTCCTTGAAAAAACTATATGTTATAGTAGTCTACCAAATAATGTAGTAAATATACATTTCTTTAAGCTGAGAGAGATGTTAAGTTATCAGCATCTTTGGAAAATTATCTATAGAACCTATAAATTATATTTGATTAATGAATAGACTATCCGATAATAAATATATACTTACAAAAACTCATGTATGAAGTCTCTAAATGCATTCACCATTATTCAACTAAGGATAACCAACATGTTTTTTAGTCCAAAAGGAATACCTTTGTACATTAAATACCCCCATTCTATTATAAATATGGTTTTGGTTCAATATTCTAGTGTTATTATCACCTGATGATATCTTAATAATATATCAATTAAATTATAAATCTCTCTTCCCACAACACTTTATAATATCTCTTCAATGAACAACATTAGGAAGGAATCATGTAGAGAGGTCTTATTCAATTCCCTATAGTCAATACAAATGCAGATTTCTATAGTAATATTATTTTAGATAAAAATATGTTGGAATAAAAACCAATGAGGGGGGTGTAATAAATTTACAAACTTTTCTTTCAATTCCATATATCATTCATTAATCATTCAAACTAATATACAGATATAACAATGCATAATCAACCATTCATATGAGCATAAAGCAAGAATATAACACATGAACACAATACATATGTGGGAAAACCTCATGAGGGATAAAAACCACTAACACATATCTTGGAATATATTCCTATAATCAATTAATTAAGATTTAGTGAGGCTCCAACCCCACAAGGATCACCAACCCCTCACTTGTCAAGCACCAACTTGCAAAGAAGAACTAAATCCCTAAGTAAATTATTACCAGATAAATTACCAAGAGCCTATAATCACCTTTTGACACATATTTATCACTCAAATAATTATTATCACCTCATTTTTATCTTTACACTCTTCTATCTCTCTCAAACACCCTATTAGGCCTCTTTGCTCAACTAGCCCTCTCCTTAGAAGATTTAGGTCATATCACCTTGTTCATAATATATATAGAAGTAGTTATAAATTCATTAAATATTAAAAACACCTATATAATTTTATTTAATCCCTATACCTAGTTTCCAAACTTCTGTTTCATTCACTCATTCCCTCAATATTTTAACTAGTTAGTTTGGTTTATTAGACCTTCTTTTTATACTTGACTCTTGCTTTCATGCACCTTGGTCAGAAAAAACCCTATGAACAATTTTATCACCCTTGGAATAGATAAAAAAAACATTTCACAATTGAAACACCCATTACATAGGTCGGTCACCACTCAGAAGGACCAAAACCACCATTAGGCCTAATACAAACCTAATGCAATTAGGCCTTCTCAAAGCACATGTTTCACCTTGACCACCTTGGAACATATTAAACATATATGAATGGATAAAACAATTATCACATGATTAAATTATACCCCTTATAATCTCACCTTATATACCCAACACCATTTATCTCATTTCATTCGTTAAACCACACCATTAGGCCTGCTCACAATTAGGCCTTCTTACTGCCATAAAGTCTACTTTGAATATTTGAAGTGTACACTAAAATTTTCCATATAGCCATATAAAAAAATTATATCTATATAACCTAAATTACCTCAAGGTAATTACCATTTCTATTATACATCACCATATAAGTCAAAATACCTCAAACATACCACTTTAATATGCTCACTCAAAACTCCAAATAGGCCTAAAAAACCCAATCAAGAACCTTTGACTTTTCACACCTTCATAATAATTTATCATGAATAAAAATTAAATTAAATTAACTTTTTATACCTATAAAACATTTTTTATGAATTACATTCTTAAAATATATGCATAATGACTTAGGAACATCATTCTCACTAACACATAGAAAACTGCCTGAATAATCCAAAACATAGTCATGGAAATGAAGACTTAGAACGCTTATGTGAACACTTTTATTAAATTAAAATGGTTATATATATATATATATATATATATATATATATATGACAATATAAATATTGGTCTTATATACCATCTCATGGCTTTACTATACACATACCTCATTGTGTTAGACAAGTCAGATTGAGATCAACTTTATGCCACACACAAGTTTATTAAAAAAAATTATCCATTAGTAATATGTGTTATAGGTATTTAAAAACAACCCCATGTATTTATATCCATCCTTAATCCATTTAAACCAATCCCTAACCTCATTCTCACTTTTGCCTGGTTTTCTCACTATCTTCCTCACTAGGCCTTTTTAGCAATAAGACAACTTTGATGAGCTGTTTAGAATATTATAAGTCTATAACATGATATAAAAATTACATGATCATAAAATAAAAGTCTCACACATAATCCTCTAATCATTTTCATGCTTTGACCTAGTCAACCCTACCTTCTACATCAAAAATCTATGAAATAAGGGGTTTCATATAACTTCCACTCACTCTTATGATATAAAAATTCCACCTGGAGGTACCTATGAGAGTCATATACATGTTTCAATCACAAAAATATTTCATAAAACCATTATGATCCATTTATAATAACATATTTCATATTGGGTCATAATTAGGGTTTTAAGGCACTAAAAACTAGTTTCCATTATTAGAAATCATTCGTAAAGGGTTTCCCCTCAAATACAAAACCAATTAAAATAAATTTTAGATAGGAACATTAAAAAAATTACATGAACTTATTATGATCTCATTTAAATATTTCATGTGCCAACAATCATAATGAAATCCTTCTCAAGTCTATAACACCTCATTTTGTACACATAGAAAACCTCAACAACAATTTTCATTATTTTTTACTTTATAATTTTACCTCATACTTGGTCAACACACTTTAAATATCCTATCATACCTATAAAAATTATCTCATGAGATTTTTCACCTAGGGAAGTGAACTTTACCCCTCATTAGGTGACACTAGGTCTCTTTGCACATTAGGCCTTAAACTGTCAGTCATACTTAGACCTTGAACACACCTTGAAACCTATTGCACTACTCTAAATACCTCATCATCATGTAATAAAACCTCATATAATTATCACACACCCTAAATATTCTTATCACAATCCTCATACTTCTCACCTCATCATGCTACCAAGCCTATGTCTTCTCACTAGGTATATTCATGCACATGGCTTATGAACTTAACCTCAAGAACAATAATGACAAATTAGAATGAAATAAATGAAAATTTCATGGAATCAATGAAAAATCCATGCATACATTAGAACACATTATAAGAACCATCATGTTGATCCATTTTATGTATTCCATAAGGTCTATTATGCCAATAGTTAACATATTATCCAATTCAATTTTAACCTTAGCCTTTAAATTTGGATTAAGCTTATATGGTCATTTATATAAAGGTTTTATAACATATTTTAGTTGTATTTTCATATTCTCAATTTCATATTTTATTACTTTTAGATCCATTAAATTTAGTGGGAATAAGTCTTTTTTTTCCCTTAACAACTCTAATATCTTTTATATTACTTATTCTACCTAGTAATTTCTTACTGTTTCCATTTTTGGATTACCCTTTATATCTATATTATCTTCTTTTATTTTGATAATTTTTTAAAATAATTATGTTTTATCTTTTATGGATAGGAGTGGATACTCTCATTTCTCAATTTCTAATTTTATATTTTCTATTTTTCTTCATCCTCCTCCTTTTGTTTTATGATTTTTATATAATGTATCCTACTCTCAAATTCTTTTATTTTACTATTTATTTCCACATTATTTGGTAACACTCTTGTGATTATGCTAATTTTTTTCCCAATCATCCATATAGGTTAACATTATTTCTTCTAATTTTATTTTAGTAAATTAATGTTTTGTAGTGGAGTCTTGAATGAATAATAATCTATTTATCTTGTTCAATGCATATATATTATAGTATCTATATCCCAAAAGTTGAAGGTTTGACATAAATCCATTTTTAAGTCCTCTCAACTAGTAGTTCCTTTTTGCATTCTTGATGCATATACCATGTTTTCGTTAGGTTTCTAGGGTCCTATAAAATAACTGAGCCCATACACGTTTATTGCTTTCTCATTTTACAATCTAAACCTTCTCACACTTGTCAATGTGTATCCTTGGTTTTTTTGTTATCATATAAATTATTATTTTCAAAAAATATCTATTTGTTTTATTAAACCTTGTCTTAAGTAATATCCTAAAGGTTTTACAATTTTATATGGTGGATTTATGGGTGTTTCACTTCTTGTGGAAATTATAGTTAGTTTGTAATTGATGGCATGCATCCTTATTTCCTCTTGATGTAATACTCTTATCATATAATGTAAGTAATCTTCAACAATCCAAATTTTGGTGAATATTGGTAGTTTGGCATGGGAAGCTCATTCTATGTGGTAATCCCTTTTACTTTGTGGTATTGGGTTATGTAATGTGGTAGTATTAGTTCCCTGAGATGGTATTTTACTCATGTAACATAACTTTATGACCATTATTTCTTACTCTCCATATATAAATGCTTCAATCTCATCACCTGAGGTTATTTCTACCTCTTCATGTTCTAGTATTATGTCCATCATCATTTGATTCATGGTTAACTTCAAGTTTTGTAATTATATTTAATGTGTATACACAAATGAGGTCATCAAAGTCACTTTCCTCCTCATTTTTCCACAATTATTCTAAGCATGTTTCTCTCATTCTTATTGATAAGGGAAAATAGACTATCAAGTCATTTCCTTTAAATATAATATCTTCCTCCTCAAAGTTCAATGTACCATTAAAATAATTGAATGATTATAATTTCAACAAGGTTTGGTAGCCTTTATCATACATATAAATCACTTCAAAATCTATTTTTATTTTTATATCCATTAATTTAACTTAAACATCTCTTAATGTTCTAATTGGCAAGCATGGTGTGTCATCATCCATTGCAATATCATACAATATGTGGCTATGTTTTACAAAGTATCTCCCATGTGTTACATGGTAATAAATTTGTATATGTTCCAAGATCCGTTAATTTCTTTCTTACCTCATGACCATCTATTTTGATATTAATTAAAATGGTAGTTTTCTTCCATTTCTTGTTTATTCTAAATGCATTCTTTTGATTTTTTTAATTATTTTTATTCTATATTATCTTTGTTTCTTAGTCTACTATTTACATAACTATGTTTATTTTAGTTACAAAATATTTACTTTTTTTTAGTATATAGTTCATTTTAAATCCACAATGTCATCCTCATCAAACTAGGTTAGTTCTAGTTGATCCTTGTCTTATTTTTCTTGTATGATTTTTCTATTTTTATCCACTATGTGATCGTGTTCATGTATAATCATTTTTTACATGTTGATATTTGTTCTTATTTCATCTTATAAATTATTATCTAACTCTTTTCCTTTCTTTGGTTTCATTCCACTATGATTGGTTACTTCTTCTCATAGTTTTGAATCATCATTGATAATATTGAGAACCTTCTTTTATGGTGTCTCTTCATGTTATTTCATTGTGTCATGACATTATTTGATTTTTTTATACATATATGTTCATTTTAATTCTCCTTATTCTTAATCTAAAATATTATCCTATCCTACCTCATGGTGAGCTTCATTACACTTCCATTTTATATCCTACCCCTTTGGTATTATTATCAAATGTTTTGCCCCTTTTATTGGGGGAGATTTTTTTAAATCCTTTGTATTCATTACACAATTATTATATAATTTCTTTGCCCTAGGATAGGATAATGAATCATACATTCCTTTTTCATAATAAAATCCACACTCCATTTTTGGTTCTTCAACATAGATTCTTGTAATATTCCCAACTTTCTTACATTTTTAACATGTTAGAGGGGGGTTTTCATGGATATACCCTAGGTTATAGACCTAAATTTAATTTTTATTGTATCCTTACCCTTTGGTATTTTCCCCATCCTCTATGGTATCCTTCCTTATATCCTCTTTGGCCACCTTACCTATGCCCTCCTTAGTTGTTGTTGTAAAACTGTAGTTAGGTGTTTTGGGATTAAAAATCTTGGTTTGTGAGAGGTGTTTTATACTATTGACCAGGGTGTGATATATCAGGGTTACCCATAGGTAATTTATTTAATTAGTATCTCATACATATACTAGTGTAGCTATGGTAGGAAAAATATGATTATATTGATTAAAAGATGCATAATCAGTGTAATACATTAATTGATTCATCATTAGATCCACTTCCATCATTGGGCCTTAGTGTTGAGTATGTTAATCGTGTACTTGAAATTTTTTTTAGTACATCATGTCACCATATGTCACTTGTTGAATGGAAGGAGGCATTGCCATAGGTGTTTTCACTAATCTTATGGCTACCTCTCTTTATTTTGTCACTACTGGGACATTTTTTCATAGATTTCCTTTCTATACAAAAATTAGTGCACCATATTCTTGCCCATAGTCGGTTATTATTAACTTGTAGTGAATAAAACTCATCACTTTTCATCTAAATTTCCTTTTTTAGCCTTAGTTGTTCCAATTCCAATAGTGACCTTTCCACATTATATTTTAATGATGTGTCTATGTCACATATCCATGATCAAGATTCTAAGTGTGATACCATCTCCAGTATTTATGTAAATGATTTAAATATTTTCCCATCCATATTAGTTCATAGGCATGGGATCAGTCCAAAAATAGATAATTCAATTCTATGGTTTTTTTTTTAATGGTTCCTCTAATTTCCTTACTATAGATTTGAACCTTTGATCATAATATATACTAACTCCTTATTTTTCTATATCAAGTCTCATTTTACTGACACTTTTAATGAGAATGTCAAGATATTAAATGTCTCCTTTAAATACTTTATGTGCACAGGTCCATATAGCTACATGGCCAAAATTTATTTTCATATACCATTTAAGGGTATCATCCCTAAGTTTTCTTTTGAATTCAAGTATCATCACCCTTTCATTATTAATATTATGACTCTTCCAATGTTTTTTATTTGATTGCATATAAGTATAGGTTTTACATAGATCATATAACTAGAGTTTAAAAATAGATGATCAAGTTAGCATAGAAATGAACAACATCAAATAAACCAATCATTATACTATTTAAAAGGATAGATAATTTATAATTATTATTCCCTAAAAACTCTAATAAACCTATGCTAAACTTTGTATCTTTATCGAACAATGGAAACATCATCCTATTTTATGTCATTTTGATTTTTTTAGGTGGTGTATGAGTACTAATAATATTATTAATATTATTTCTATTTAATAGATTGATTAATGTACTTATTTTTATGATAATATTATTGATTATATTTTTTAATTAATGAAATTTTGGTTGTGTCCCTTATCTTTATTTAATTCATCTTAAAAGTATCTCCTTCCTAATACTTATGTCCAATTTATTACAAATTTTCTTCTATTCTAAATATCTTCACATAAAATTTTATATTTATCCATTATTACTTATCCAATATATTTTTTTCTTGATCTAAGAGATGGATGTTTGTGTCTATTATGAAGTAACACATGGAATGGCAATTTTTCCAAAGGGTTCATTTCCCCAAGAGGACTCTTATTGTTTGTATTTGGGGGGTTTTGTCACTTGAATTATTTTCTTCACAATATTCTATCTCTATTATATTTTATTGTCTAATATATTCATTAACTAATCTCTCTTCTATTAATCTAAATTCCTCCTTATCTATATTATGTATATATTAAATATTACTACTAACACTTATTTATAAATCACCTTTCTCCTAAAAGTCAACATCTCTTTTAACATCTATATGCTCCTTTGTATTATATGTATAACTTTCCTCCTGATTACTTCATGTCATACTTACTTCAATTCTTAAATTATAATCCCTTTGTTATAGTACATAACTATAATCTCCTATTTTAATAATATTATCCTCAATTATTATTCTACTACTCTATAGTCTTTGTTCGCTATAGTCCAAACTAATCTCCATAGGTTGGTCTTCCACACCCAAGGTTTTGAATATTTTGGGTGTCCCAAATAGTGAAACTAAATATGAAAATCCTTGTTACATGTAATTTATGACTTTTTCTAGTGTAATATATAATATTTGTTCTATTTTATTTGTCTAACTAGCCTCATTTTTACTTCTAAAAGTGTGAATATTAAATCATCTACTTTTGGTAGAAGGGTAGTATATATGTTTACAATGTGAGGAATTTTTTTGGTAGAGGAGAGAATAGTTTCATCCATTATCTTATTTATTATTAACCTTTTTTCATCTTTTTATTTTTTATACATCTATTTCCTATTCTCTGGCTTAATTTTCTATTCTTTTATTTGTCCCTCATTTCATCACTCACCATTTTCACCTAATTATGTTAATTTTTCCTCTTAATAATATCTTATTATTACATAATTAGCTTACTCTTAACTTGATACTTAATTTATTATTCCTCTACATATTATTTAATCTCCCCCAATTGTTTAGACATGATACTTCAATTGGTCACATCTTTTGAGGATCTCCCTTCTTTATGCTTACCATCCCTTAGGAGAAATTCCATTAAAGGAATTGTTTACCTACTCTTACCAACCCATGATACATAAATATATTATGCATGATAATTGGTACTTTATTCAAGAAACATTTTTTGGTGCCTTCAATAAACTCAACTTTTTTTGAATCAAAACTTGTTCAACCTAGTATAGCCCAAACTATGAGAAATGAATTAAGTGTATTATAAAACCAATAATCAATATCCCAAGTTAAAGGTGTATAAAGGCATTGGTTTTCCTTAATTTTTTCCATATTCCACTTTATATGTTTCTTAATGCGTACTCTACAACTTATGTATGTTGTGCTTATTATATTATCCAAGGTGATAGACTTCATGTGAATGTGAACCAAGATTATTCTTCTTGTAGTTCAAATATAGATGAGTTTACCATAGGTAAATATTGACATATTAGTTTAGTCTTAGAGTGAAAAAAATAGTATTTATTCCCACCACTATTTTATTTTTGTTAATGTTGACTTCCATACCTCAATGGATACTTTCCCCTAGACATTAGTTACCTAAAGTTTGTGATGTTCCACCAAATATTGACATAAAATACAAATTTATTAACATATGGTTTATGTTTTTTAAGTTAACTTTAGTTAATACTAATGTTATATATAGATTAGTATTTGTTAATAATAGTTAGAGTATGCATTCGTAAAAAATAAATAGGTGTGTTCATTCAAAGTAAATAGTACACAATACATAGTAATTTCTACTCTAACTTCTCTTTTATTTATATTAATATAATATTTTTTATTAAAATTATATTATATCTCTTTATACTACACCATTACATTCTTATATGTTACTAAAAATGTTACTTTGATTTGTAACCTCTTAATACTCTTCTCTATACTATATATACTCTATTATAATGTCATGGTATATATACCAAATAGATACCTTAAATTTTAATGGTAAATGTTTATGTGATACATGTATTTTATTCTATTAATTCATCCTCTCTTACCACAAGTATTAATTCCTTATTGCATGGCCCAATTGGTACAATCCTTTATTTCATTAGCTTGGAGATGTTTTTTAATAATTCAATAGAGGTAAAGAGTCTATGATAACTATATATTTGGATCTTTATTAATGAATAATCCTACCAATAATTATCACCCATGAATTCTCTAAGTGCTTAAACAAGGAAGTATATTTTTCCAAATTTTAAACAAGGAAACATCATATCAAGTAGAATAACATAGGTAAATGTGTTTCATCCACTTAAAAGTGTATTCATTCATTGATTTTTAAGTTTCAAAAGTTAAATTTCATTTTATATTTCAAATTTCATACATGTACATTGATTATTTCATATCTATTAGAGATTTCATAGATCAAATTACACATTCAAAGCCTCCTCCCAAAGACAAAGTGTGTTGTACAAACTTAGGTAAATCTCTTTATCTTTTTAATATAGTAGTGTATTTCATTTTAATACTAGAATAAAAGGGATGATTTGTAGATATCAAAATATAGTACTATATACTTGGTAATGTTAGATTTTATATGCCTTCACATTACATGAATTTTGCATACACATATGACTCACATTTACCCTTATCTCATATCTACATGTTTTCCTTGGGCCTAACCTTATCAATTTTCTATCACTCACCTACAAGAATTTATTAATTTATGTCAATGATATTCATACTATTTCCATATCATTAGATTAGTATTCCTTCCTTTTGGATAAATTCATCAGACTCAAACTATTTTATATATTTAGACTCATCTAAACCTAAAGAATCATCATGTGCAAAACAATGGTTACTTTTAGAATTTAAATCCTTATTATGGATATTTTTATACATTCCACACATTGGTGGTATTATAAAATACCAAAAAGTCTCATATAAATACATAATAAGTCTAAGCATAATCCTATGTAGTATTTGTTAAACAATCCTAATACACACATCTACACATGATAATTTAACTACCCTCTTATTTTGAATTCATCCATTAGTCACAAGTAGTATGTCTTAACCAAGTATAAAGTGCCTCAATTCCAACCCAAATTTTTCATTATCCAAGGATAAAAATATATAAATAGATTACATTCATTAAAGGAGAACTATTACACACATACACATAAAAGGGATAACTACATGTGATTTGACTTCCATATTAAAATATTGGGTATGTAGGTAGTGTTTAGTCATTAAATAGGTAGTACATGTGATCAATTTAACCCACCTTTCCCCCATTTTAAGGCCTAAACCTAGTGTCAAAAGTGGCCTTAATGTTTAAAATATAAGGAGATAAGTTTTTGGAGTTACGTGCACAAATATCCCTCTAGATCACTCACTGAGATGATTTACATATAGGCACAATAGTTAGTGTGGAGATAAATAATCAAAATATAGTGAGATAAATCCATCAACTTACATACACTAACATTTGTTGGTAATGTCCATATGTTGATGAATATGTCGAGGCACATATAGAAACATTGTTCCTAATTTGAGCAATTTTTTATCTAGTTTCTCACCATTACTACCGCATATAATAAATATTTGTCTTACATATAATATAAAAACACTAAATATCTTACCCATTTGGGTATTTTATATTTATGTCAAGTTCAATAAATAAAATCAAATTATACCTTTTACATTTAGATTTGTGTCAATTGTCATAATCATGTAATCTAAATTAGTTAAAAATTTATATTTTATTAAATCATATTAATTAAATAAGGTAAAATAATTTTATGTAATTTTAAAAATGGAAACAATTATATACAATCTTATTACATGTGGTGCTTGTAACTCTATTATTTTTGTATGGGTGATTGTAGGCATAGGTTATTCAAACATCACCTCAAAATGGTTGCATATATAAAATCATTGTGTAGAGACTATTAAGTAAAGGCTACTAAGAAAAATTTGAGAAGATATGCATGGAGCATTATTAAATTTGGGTAGTTATACTTATATTGACATTATCTACTTCCTTGATCAAGAAGATGGAGGAGGGTTCATAAAACCCTTAGAGAAGTGGTGACCATGTATAAATTGTTTTATAAAATTTATCATTTAGAACAAGTAGAATAGGGTATATAATTTATCAATTTATAACAGTATTTGGGGTAGATAAAAATAGGTGTAATATTTCATATGCACTATTATTTCAATTTCACTTTTAAATTTTTAATTTAAATTTTGGTTTCAA
>JARHVA010000725.1:0-245000 GCA_037957365.1 Torreya grandis | reverse complement strand
ATGTTAACTGATAACCCCACATAAATGTCCATCATATGCATAATAAACTTACCACACTTATTCAATATCAATATCCAAGGATGTCATAGACCATAAAGCTAAGGTGTTAAATTTGTTAATAATAGTATTAAAAATGTAATCTTGAGTTGTGTGGTAACTTGAATCATCATTACTAGGAGTGTAATCATTATCATGTTAATTAGCTAAAATAACTATTTTATCCTATAAAAAATAATAATTTTGTTTGGATCATGTAGTTAAAACCTTACTAGGTACTTTAGCTTGAATACAAGCAATAGGTTTCAATAAGACTACCTTACGACATTGTTTTACCTTTTTTTATTATGTGAACCTAAACATGTATAATATTTTGAACTATTAAATTTATATTTAGTGTAGCAATAATACCTAAATGTAAAAGGTAGAATATGATTTTAGTAATTACACTTATTATAAATAGAAATGACATAAGGGATAAATTCTTAGAATGTTATAGTATTGTGCATGTCTTATAATGAATGAAAGTGAAAGGAATGACTAGAAAATGGATCAAAGATCATTTAGATTAAGAATTAGATGTTTAAAAATACCATAAAAAAACCATCAATTTACATATGCTTAAGACAAACGATAGCATCTATCTTCTACCAAATTTTTACTTTTGTATTGTTCCTCTCTATTTCAAAATAAAATATTATGTCTACTTGTAATCTATCTCTACATGCAATATCAGATCTGATTGTGTATGTGTTATCCAAAAAACCTATCTCTTTCTCTTTTCAACCCTAATAGTTTGTAATGAATGGTTGAATGTTTCCTACATATATAATACTCTGTATATGAAATTACAACTACATGTAGTTTTCCCTATTAGGTGTATATGTGTAATGGTGCTCTTTTAATGAATGTAACAATTAATCTATCTATCGACACATGGAAATGACAATTTTATCTTAGACTAAGTGTTTAATAATTAGGTTAATACCAACTCTTTGTGACTAATGGTTGAATTTGGAACTTTAGGGTAGTCCCTTTGGATATGCAAAGGTGTATACATGTATCTTTGAATAGTGATATATATAGAATGGTATGATAATTATTGTGTATATATTTGGGTCTATTTGGTTATTTTCCACACAACGCACATAAAAAATGTATGGGTCAGCCCATGAAGATAATTTATATTTTAAAAATGATTGTTACTTGGCACAAGGATGAGTTCAATATAATTGGATGCCTATGTAATTCTACACATTATAAGTCTATTTAATTCATCTAAAAGGAAATAATATTTATCTAATGATCTAGAGATAGGTTGAGTATGATAATTCAAAGGTTAGGCATAGACTAGGGAATTTTTGTGGGTGATTAAAAGTAAATTAGGAAGGTTGGGTCCATAAAAAGCATGTAGATAGATAAAAAAGGTGTACGAGAGCCATATGGGTATGAACAAGTCATATAAAGTGAATGAAAATCAATATTGACATTTACTCTAATACCATAATTTAGTGTCTACAAACATTGATGAGTAGTTACTATAAATCTATATCTTTTCACTTGAGGTTGTATTATTTATTTTTTAGGAAGCACTTCAGGTAATACCTCATTTTTTTATATGGGTAACTCATAATATGTGCCTCGAATAGTAATAAATTTTTTATTAGTCTCAAAATTTGTAAATTAATGTAAAGTGGATGGGATATCTCTCATTTAATTTATCCAAGTAATGTATCATATGTCCCATTATCTAACAATACATGAAACCACACTTAAAGGGCTTTAGACCCATAACAATAGGTAATGTGATATGTCTAAGAGGTATCCATGTAATATTAGCATAACCTTTAATACCCATGACTATACCAATTAATCCTTATTGAGTTTACCTAAAATGGCATTGTACATATGTTTAAGATTGAATTATTGTCAACCATTATTCCATTTGTTAACATAGAATGTGAATCAATGAAAGCTTGTATGAATAATGGTTTATTATAAGAATTATATGTTATAACATAATGGTCATATAAAGTAATATAATCAGCATATTTATGTGAATTTATGACCACATAAATGAAACCATCTAAAATATGAGCATTAGATACTATTGATTGTTGTTTAAGTTTACAATGTGAACATTATCTTGATTTTTGACATCATGATTCAAAATTTTATTGGTAAATACTTTAAAATTTTGATTTAGTGGAGAAACTAATTAATTAAATTTACTATTAAGTCCTTCCAATTTAAAAATATTTTTATTAATTATATTTTTAATCTCATGTTTCAATGCAAAACATCTATTAGTAGTGTTAAAATTGTTTGCATCAAGGTCCATTTACTTACCAAGTTTAATTTTCCATGTGGTAAATAGTACATATTAAGCTTAAAATAATTATCTAAGGATAAAATAACCTTATTTAAATTTATAAATTTATATTTATATTTATATTTATATTTAAAAAGTGGGATCAACCCACCATTTTAGATATGAAGTCATGTATATCCAAAATGAAACTAGCTAAAAAAAGGAAGCTTTAGGTAAAAATTCCCACGAAAAATTTATTTAAATATTCAAATAAATCCTATTTTAATAATATATAAGTAAGATAAAGTAAAAAAATTCATGTAAATTACATCATTATGAACATATAATGGGCATGGATATTTGAAAAGGAAAGGGAGATTACTTGAGCCATAAAATCTACAAAGATGGACATAATCAAATAGAGCATGGAAAAAATGAAATATTTTGAATATTTTTATCTACTTATGATAATTTGTATTTTAATATTGAATTATTATTTATATCATATTCTCTTATATATATGTAATGAGATCATTTTGATTAAAAAAAGTTGATTTCTTTCATTTGTTTTTATTAATGGTAAAAGTGAGTTTTTTGGAAATAGGGACTCTACCCTTTACAAAATAAACTAAAAACATGGTCTTCAAAACTAGATATAAAAAAAGTTTGCAAAGAAGCAACCAGCAAAAAACAACACTAAAAAAACAATAGATAAGCAGTAACTTCCACTTCAACTGCACAAAACAAAGTTGTATGAAGACCCTTCAAAACTATTTTTCCTTTATGATCTAAGGGTTATGTTAAGAGATTATAATTTATTATTTTCTCTAATTTTATTTCTATTTCTCACTAATGTCCAAATTAATCTTTCTCCTATATTTGATAAAATAAGGATGGAGTCTCTAAGAGTATACATTAGTTTGTAATTTAACAAAGATTCCCTTGCTAAAAATTCATCTTTAAAACCTAGGGAATAGATTTTTCATCTAATTATTCCTTATGTAAGTCTACAATTAATTGGTCTAGAAACTTAATCTTTTCATCCATTAAGATACCAATAGAACCTATAACCAATTCTTCATATTCAATTTCTACTTCTCTTGGAATATCCTCATCTTCCTTATCATAAGCAAATATTGTGAGATGGTTAAGAAGATAATCCTTCCACCTAGAGGTCCTTCATTTTTCTCTAGATTTTTGGCTTGAACCTACCAAATGCATTATATAAAATCATTTTCTACATCTAAATGGTACTCCTTCATAGTCAAGAACTTGGGACTAGATCTAGTTCTAAACCTTCAAATCAATGGACTCGAGGAACTTAGATACATCCATACAAAATAGGATTCAAGCATAGGTGGTGTGGAGATAATTTGATGTTTTTCCATCCACTTCTAGTGATTATCCAAAAGTTGTGCCTATAGTTGATAATGAAGATTTAGACCAAAACTAAAGGGGTAAGTAAGAAAGATGTACCAAAACTAACCTAATATTGAAAGATTCAATTAATGGGTTGAAGGAAGGAAACAAATGCTTCATTAAGAAGATATGTTTATCCATATACAAGATATATTTTTGCATGATCAGTTTTTGATCTTTAGAAAGATTAAAAACTTCTATGAAGAAACCTTGAGTGCTAGGATAAATCTCTAAGGTATGTTTCATGACAGGTCACCAATTTTCCAAAATCCACTTATGGAGAACCAGAAGGCTTGGACAAAGCTAGTTAAATCTATATATTATCCCTTTATCAAAAAATCATTCTTCATTTTCCATCACATCTTCAAGAACTTTCTTCTCAAAGGAAATAGAGAATATTTTCTTGGTAGGTGCCACAATCTTGTAATCCCTCTTGGACACCACTTCTATAAAGGAATATTTTTTTGTAGTAGGTTGTTTCACTATTCCTAAAGGTGCCTTCCCTATTTCCTTATAAATACAAATTTGATCTACCTTTTTGGGTAATATATCTCTAGCTTTCACCACCAGGGCCATCTTATTTTTGTCATATGTGTCAGATGCTTCCCTAACCATCATCTCTATAGAACCTAGAAGCACTCTTGCCTCATCCACAGGAGAACCAAGCATCATCATTATAATATTAATTATAGGAGACCCTCTAGATCCATTCACTATTGAGCCTATTGCCACTATATCAATTATTTCTATCATAAAACTAGTTACCACCACCACATTTGAATAATAATTAAGGTCTACACAATGATTAGGGTTTGTAAAACTAGTCATCATATTTCCTCAAGTTAAGTCCCCCTAATATCTTAGAATTCATATCTAATCCCCTGTTATTTTTTATGTAAAAATACCTTGAGTGATCTTATTGACAAATATTGTAATTGTGCATACTTTCTATAATATATGAAAGATATTGTGGCTCTTAGTTGCTTGCTTTTTGGATCTTATCTTGCTAATACAACTCCATGCTCTCTTATAGATATATATTTCCCCTTAAAATTATTTTATTTATGTTGTGTTCATTTATTTTCTTACATGTTGGTATATTTTTGTTTTTTATATATATGAAATCATCCCATTTCTTATTATAGTTCATCACCATTTTTATCTTCATTTATTTATCTTTCCATGTTCCTTGTGAAAGATTTAATACATAAATTAGAAGTAGCTTTAATTTAGGTAGAAAAACATTAAATTATAAATCAAAACTAATTGGATCTATAGGTTCTCTTGTAATGTTATACCCACATTCACAAGAGTTCCCATGTTGTGACTATTGTGTGGGTGCAACAAATTAGACATAATGGACTATTATTAGGAAGTATGACCCAAATCTCTATGATAGTGTTTGGAAAAAGGCTAAGATGATTAAAAATCACATTGAGGTGGTGAATAAATAATATTACATTCAATCAATCATTTAAGCAGTTGGTGAGGACTCCCAACTTTTCATATAAATTTTATATGATCTTGAGAAGGAAGGAAAATCCTGTCTAGTGGTTGTAATAACATGTTTACCATATTTTTTACCTCATTCTAGGCTTAAAAAGTAGGATTATCATTAGACTTAGTTTTGAATGTATGTTTACCATAATATTTGGAGGCATTATAAGTAGGGAAACTAGACCCATATTCAATCATATTGGACTCTAAGAGCTTGATCTCATTATTTCAAAACATATGACAAATCTCATCAAAATATAAGCAGTAGTATCATTAGCCTTAGTTTTAAATTTATGTTTACCATAATATTTGTAGTTATTATAGTTAGGGCCACTATACCCGTATTTAAGCATATTGGCCTCTAAATTTTTTATCTCATTGTTTTGAAACATATGATAAAGCTCATCAAAATATGAATAAACATTAAATATAACTTTATCCTTGATATGATACAACATAATTTAAGAAAAAATACTTTGTAACTCACTATTGAATAATTGATGAGATGTGTTCATAATCATAGTTTTGAATTTAATCACATAGTCAATAATAGGGTCACTAGGTCCTTGATAAAATTTTGAAAATATTACATTTTACTTAATGTTGATGGGAATAAATAAAATATTAGAAAAATATTTTAGATAATATAATAATCCCAATGGTAGGGCATAAAAATAATCCAGGGCATAGTCTTTTAGACTTCTAAGAAAGAGCTTAGTCAACAATCTATCAATTTTTATAAACTCAAAACATGAAGAATAAAAATATTTGATATGATGTGAATGATACCCCTTAATGTTGAATAATTAAAACTTAGGTATAATAAAACCATTATGGAAAGGGTAGATAAGGACCTTGTGAGCCAACAGGTTGTGTAGTATCTCCTAAGAAATAATTATGTCGAATGGATTTTGATAAAAATATTAGGATTGAGAAATAAGGTGATAATTTTGAGAAATGTAAGGAAATGCAAAACAATCATTAATTGTTTAAGGAATAGAAACATTAACTTGAGTATAATTAATAGGTATAGGCACAAAATTAGGAACAATGTGAGCACCAATAATCCAAGCATAACATTGCAACCTACTTTGTAAGCACTCATAACCATGTAATCTTCCTAACTCATCTTGTAAAAATTGAGTTATTCACCCTTGTGGTGTCTCATAATAAGTATGCATCCCTTTTTTAACACATGGAGTTAACGCAACTCCTTATAATATTCCACAACTCTCACTTAGTTTATAGCTTTCCCAACACTTTTTAATATTAATGAAGTACCATGGTACCTTAGCAAATTACCACGTGTAGTGTTATTTATTCCACATTCTAGCTTTGTACTCCCTACAAATTTTTTAATACTACACAATAAATTCATAAAACTCATATCTTCTATAATATTTGACACCAAAAATAATAATGTTTATAGTTTTTGCATCCTCACACCAACTTCTACACATAGTGTTCACATATTCTACAATAATACACATCACCTCATAGTATATTGATTGATCACCCACATTTCCAATTGCTTCTCTAAATGTTAAATATCATCATATATATGCACAAAATAATTACACATCATCATTCACTTTATATCAATTTATTTTCATGCAACATGCTAGATGGCACACTCCATACTTTTTCAATGTTAGAGCATCTTAATAGCATGCCACATGTTGGATGGTTAGGGAAGATGAATCAAATTTGTAACTAATCTTCCAATAGTCATTTTTAGTTATAATTATCATCATTTAATTACTACATGTGTGTGTGTGTGTGTGTGTGTGTGTGTGTGTGTGTGTGTGTGTGTGTGTGTGTATTATAACTATAAATAGTGGCAATTAATCTGTGTTTGCTACATATGCATACATGGATCTGAGAGATAAGATGGACTAGAAAGGATTTTTTTGCATTTATCCAACACCCAAAAACACTTATAGTCATGTTTTTTTTATAATATAAGCAATCAATAAGGAAAAATTCCACTTTTGATCACAAGATCCTACACTCTATACCATACTTACTAATTGTACACACTTATACTTCCCCCTATTCTAAATTTTAATTTTAATGAGAAGATTATTTTGAACAATAGTCTAATTTTATTTCACAAATGTCAAAGTAAAACCAATAAACGCCCCTTGACCTAAAACATACCAAAATGGCCAATTGAGTGAAATTGGTACATTGAGACCCAATAGATGTAGATCTTGGGGAGGTTATTTGAAACTCCTTTCAAGATAGGTTAGTTGGATCTATGCATGGCCCTTATTTTGGTGTGTTAAGCCACACATCAACAAAATTGTCACTAGAAGGAGGACCCTTTAACATTTTTATAAACATTACTTAAATTGAGACATTCCAAGTTTTAAAATTGTAAAATAGAAGGATTACTATAATGTCAAAGTCTATTGAGGGTGAATTTGGGATATTACATCTCATAGAGCATATAAAATCTATAAATGATAAAGTATAAAACCAAACAAAAATATTTATCAAGTATCTCCCCTATTAATTTTATCCCTTTTCTTAACCCATTTATTGCTCCTCAAAACCCATCAATGGATAACATTACTTGTCTTAAAGGAGGTATTTGTCCTATGAACATTTGAAGACTTACACATGACTTGCTTGAGAACCTTGATATTTTTTTCCAAGTTATGTTCATGGTAGAATAAGGACAATGAAATAACATATCCAAACATTCAAACATGCTTTAATATGAACTCAGGTTTAACATGAAGATTTGTCTTGTAGATTATTACCTTATAATTTAGATGATTTTTCTTATGGTTGGTACTTCGGTCTTCTAAATGCATCTATTATCTCTTGAAATGATCTTGAAACTATATTTGTTAACCATTTTATGATACCAATATATCTTTCCATATTATAACATAAATTTGTAACTACCTATAAGAAACCTAATGAACCCATGAGTATTTTAAATACTCAATTCCATAAATTGTATAAGAGGTTGAAAGACCCCTATACATAGATAGGACTTACTACCATTTAGACATATATAAGGGCTTTGGATATAATGACCTCTTTGTTTCTTAGAATAAATATAGAAACACTTATATGCTAGGCCTTCACCTATAATGAAGCCATCAATATTGAGTATCAAATGGTTCTTCAAGGATATGGTGTTATTCCTTTACCTTCATTAGGATATCTAGGTGCCTACAATCATATTCTTATGGTTGACCAAGCTCTTATGAAAGACACTTCATCTATGAATCCAATCCCAAGGGATATGTATGAAATTCCAAGTAAAATTTATAATCTAATGCCCTTGAATAACATGCCTAACAATTAGCCATATGTTTCTCCAAATCATGTGTTGTCATAGGATATTAATCAACAAACTATTCATGTTTTTTTTATAAAAATACTACTACTATGCCTATTTCAAGTAATTATGTTACTCCTAATAATAATTAATAGGTTATCCCATCCTTTTTTAATAGTCAAATGCTTGATAAAAATTCCCATAACCTAACACACCATATTGTCCATATATTTTTAAATACTTTTGCACCAGTGACAAACCCATAACTAAAACTAGGGAGTAATCAAACTATTGTTTTGAACCCAAAAGTAGCCAATTTACAATATATGACCTAGTGATTAATCAATGACATGGTTAATTTGTGGATGTAATTGATCTAGAAACAAACCAAGATGGAAACAACCCACTCAAAAATAGGAATTACAAATTTTAGAAAACCAATAGGCAATCTAACATGAGGCTCAACAATGTAAATGTGACTAGTCCTCTTGATAACACAAATCAAAATTATAATAATGCTTCAAATTGAGTGAACATGGTTAACTTATCCCTAGACACATGGTGTAGACTAAATAACATAGCTAAACATGTTGAGACAAATTATGTTGAGTTCATACTTTCCTCCAACATCTTCCAAAAGATGGATAATATTAAGGTAGTGCCTACACCTAAAAATAATAACCCAAACCAAGATGGAGGGAAATAAAGTGCCTCCATGGTCTTGGAAACCTACAAGTTCCCATTTGAGATTGATAATGAGATTGAGGATAATTTGGATGAAGTACATGCTTTTAAACAATTCCAAAGGGGAAACAATTATTAGTTAAGTTGTAAAGTTCTTTGACTATCTCTACTCTTCTAAACAACACTCAGGCTCCACCTAATGAAACATCAAGAAATATATTATACCCTCTTAAAGGACCCACCACATCCTATTAACCAAAGAACTATATTATACCCTCACATGTTGGTGAACCCCTAAAATAAGCCAAACTAGGATACAACATTATAGAAGACCTAAAGAAAACTAAAGATAATATAACTATATTTGATTTTCTTCAAATTTCTAATCAAAATTATTTGTTTTTAAAAGCTTCATATATGCCTAAAGGGAAATAAATTAGTATAACTACTGATGCTTATGTCACCATTTATAAATAAAATTATGAAACTCATTCTTTTTTGCTAATAATTGAAAATTTTGGAAAAGCTTACATAATTATTTGGTGGATTGAGGTGTTTCAAACAATGTGATGCCTTATGTAATTTTACAATATTTGGGTCTAACCCTTATAAATTCAAATAGAAAGGTTATCCAGTTGGGAAAATATAAAGTCAAGGTGGTTGGTGAACTCAACCACATTCACATGTATTTGGACTTCAATCCATGAGTTAAATAGTTAATTGACATCCAAGTGGTTAATATACTTGAAGCATATGGGATTATTCTTAGCAGAGATTAGTCTAGGGTGTTAAATGGATACATGGAAAATGATTTATCCCATATATGGTTCACTTGACATGGAATTCCTAACCAAAATAAAATTTAAAGATAGCCAAATATAACTCATCTAATCATGGAATTTAATAATACAAATGAAATCATGTATGAAGAAGTTGAGCCTAGTGTTTATGAGCTAGAAAAATAATCT
The DNA here is from genome assembly GCA_037957365.1 of Torreya grandis. Taxonomy (NCBI): domain Eukaryota; kingdom Viridiplantae; phylum Streptophyta; class Pinopsida; order Cupressales; family Taxaceae; genus Torreya; species Torreya grandis. The sequence continues at coordinate 234,826 of JARHVA010000725.1, read as the reverse complement.
CATAAAGACTTCTCCATTAGTATGTTGACCATGCAATGAAAACTAGAAGTGGATAAGCTAGATTAGTTGGAGGAATATGATTCGCTCTATACACTTAAAATAACTTCAATCCATCCTACTACCTTTAAAAGTGATAATGAGGAACAAAATCAAACTAATCTAATTGTAGAATTATGATGTTAACACATCTTATTAGCTATAGACATGCCTACAACAAACATCATCAAGTTGGATCATGATGTTCCAATTGAATATGAGTTCATACACTCCTATGATGATAATATCACCATTTCAAGTATCCCAATGCCCATTACCTACTAAAGACTAGACCATAAGGTCATTAATAGACAAATATCAAAATGAAATCCCATAAAAAATGAACAAAATGAATAAATAAATCAATATTATAACAACACCTACCCTTTATAGTTTATTTTACATAGTGAAAAATAACTTGTGAACCTAAAACTTTGATGGATTTAAGTCAAATAGTGAGTGTCATTTTGGCATTAATCTCATCAACCCAAGAGGAAAATCATATCTCACTTCCTTTTAATTATAGTTTGATTGCACAAATAATGGGATTGACTATGAATATTTATTCCATGGAATCCTATTTACCCTAAGGATTAATTTCAATAACCTAAAGGTGTTGGGAAACTCATAATTAGTGTTCAAACATGTAAGATGCCAATATGGTTGTAATTATAAGTGTTTATCTAGATACTACAGATGAGTGTGAAATATAATAGAGGATTTTGATGCATTAAACATACATATGGTACCTTTTATAAAGAATTAAATGGTGAATACATTGTCAAAAACTAAAATTACTTTAGAACATATTTATAACTCCAATTGGGGGAGATTTTTGGTGTAGTTAGTCTCTACTCCTTATATTCTTGACAACATCAAGAAATTTTAAATATTTAAAAATGATCATCATATCATCAATATAATCACAAACATAGAGGTATTTGAGTCTTGTATTATAGATGAATATGACAAATAAGAGTTTGAACTAAATGAGGAAGGTGTAATAAATTTGAAAATCAATAGTACACTAGAAGGCATTGTCTCACTAGAGAGACTATTTATATGGAATATCAAGGTGAAAAGTATAAAATAGTCCCAAACAAAGGCATGCCACATAAGCTTTACAATCTGGATAATGTAGATGAATCAAAAAAATGTGCTTATAAGCATAACATATAATAAGAACAAGCAATAAGAATTTATAAAATCCCAAAAAGACTTTAGAGATGTCATTGCCTAGAGTTATGTGAACTTGAAGGTGTTCAACACCTCCATTTTCACTCATATTATTCCTCTGTAAAAAAATTTCAATCCATTATGTTAGAGATAAATACCATCCAATTCATTACTATAGCCTTTAATATTTAAATTAAGCATAGAATCTACTTTTAGTAAAGATCATCTTTCTTAGGAGGCATCCACTTGGGTGGCCAATCTAATACATGTTAAAAATAATAATGGAGAGATGAGACTTTGTGTAGACTTCAATAACCTAGATAAAGCATCATTAAAATATAATTACCAACTTCTATCACTAGATGTAGTATTATAGGTAGTGAACAACTCATAAATAATGACATTTCTTGATGTGTACTCAGGTTATAATCAAGTCATGGTCAATTATGAAGACAAAATCAAGACAATGTTTACAATAAAGTGGGGTAATTTCATAGTTATTTGGATTTATCAATGTGAGTGTTATATTACATCATGCCATGGACATTGCATTCAAAAATATCATTAGAAAATGCATTGTCATTTACATGGATGACTTAATTATCTTTTCTAAGAAATTAGAAGACTATGTGAAATACTCGAGAATGGTGATACAGAGGTATAGATAACATGGCATCTCCTTAAATCCAAAGAAATTAATATTCAAGGTAATTAAAGGTAAGTTAATAGGTCACATCATCTCAGATAGAAGTATATTTATAGACCTAGAAAGAGTGGATGTAATTCAGAAAACTCCATTGCCTAATAGTAAAAAGTAGCTAAACTAATTCTTTGGCAAAACTAACTTTGTAATAAAGTTAATATCTATATTTTCAAATATATTCCAACCCATAAATAATATGTTGACTAAATATGATAAGATAAAATGTATGATTGAGGAAAAAGTGGATTTTGCTTAGATCAAGATTTTAATTTTAAACACATTAGTGCTTATCAATCCTGATTACATACATCCCTTCAACATTTATTAATTCACTTCAAAACATTAAAGTGTTTTTGTCCTAATTTAGAGAAAATGAGATTAATATGAGAGACTTATCTCATCCATGAGCTCATGCCTTTGTAATGTTGAACTGAGGTATTCAATAATTGACAAGAAAATTTTTGCCTTGATCAAAGTAGTTAATAAATTCAGGCATTAAATCTTACATAGCAAAGTATTTTTTTTCCTACTTGACCTAGTTGTGAAATCCATATTAATTTTAAAAAAGTTGGGAGAACAATGTAGGAAGTGGATGACCATTATACAAGAGTTTGATGTGGAAATTTAACTAATGAAGATTGTGAGAGGTCAATGACTCAGTAAAATGATAGTACAAGTAGACCTACAAATTATTTACTAGCACTATGTAGTGTAAGATATCACAACTAATGATTAGTATAAGGACATAGCATATTATATTATAAATAATGAATGCCATAATCATATAAACTCTACTCAAAGAAGAGTGATGCGCCTAAATAGAAGACACTTCATGATCAAATTAGTCTTACTATATAGAAGAAATCATGAAGGCATATATCTAATATGACTAAAAATAGATGAAGCAACTGAAGTTCTCAAAGACTTCAATGGGAAATATGGAATGAGGCATGGTTATGTAAATGCCACTATCCATCAAATACTTAGAGTACAATATTATTTGTCACATATTTTAAGGATGTACATGACCACTTGATAATTTTCCATACTTACCATGTTTTTCCACATAGATAACACATCTTGGCCATGTAATTACAACCTATTATATAGATTCAACCATTTGAAAATGGGGGTTAGGCTTAATTGGAGAATCAATGACAATTCATTAGTAAACCACAAGTTCATCCTCATGACAATTGACTATTGCACTCATTGGATTGAAGCTCAAGCTTTCAATAATTTCACAACTAACATGATGGTTAAATTCATTGAGCACATTATTACTAGTTAGGAATGCCATTTATTCGAGTATGTGACAATGTCCCTGCTTTCTCCTCAGTATAATTTAATAAATGGTCATATAAAAATTAGGTAATCCTTCAGTTTTCATCTAATTACTATTCACAAGAGAATGCTTTATTGAGTAAAAATACAAGAGTCTATTAAATGTAATTAAGAAGTTCTTGTAGAAGAATACTAGGGATTGACATAACATTTTAAATTTTGTGTTATGGTCTAATAGAACTAGAGTTAACTCTTCCCTAGAAACTTCACCATATCATTTAGTAAATGGACATGATCCTATATTTCTTGTGAAACTAAGGATATCAACCTTGAAATTCATGAAGGATTACCTAAAAATTGATGAAAAAATAAAATCTTGATTCTTGAACTTACTGAAATTAGAAGAAAAATGTGATGTAGCCTTGTATTTCTACAAACATTAAGGATTCATCAAATGTTGGTTTTATGAACAAGACAAATTGAAAGGCTTATGAAAACAAGAGATAACATGACAAGTTCCATGCTCTATGGTTAGGTCCCTATCAAATTTAATAAATCCTAGGTGAAAATGTTTTTCACCTAAGGTTTCCAACTGGTGAGAATGTCCCATTTCCTATCAATGGACAATTCCTCAAACATTACTTCTAGGCTTTATTTAGCTTGTAAAAATATTGTAAATAACTTCTTTGATTTATTTTTTTCCCTTTCTTATTTTGTCTTTGTTTTATTTTCCTATTTTTATCATTAGTGTAGTTTGATTTAATTATTTTATTTTCATTCTCTCATCGATTTGGGCTCTTCTTATATTTCTTATCAGGCCTAGACATTTTTTTATCTTGTAGTTTCCCATTGACTAGAGAATGAGAGATGAAAGGTTTATACGTAAATGACAACAAGTGAAATTTTGGTATGAGATTACTCTTTGAGTATATTATGACATTTGATTCTATTTATGAATCAATTTTGAAATATTTGATTGTTATAGGTGTTTTGGATATGTTCTCATTTGGGTGATTTTGGGTAAAACTAGTTGGCCTTTGAAAATGTTCTCTTAAAACCAAACACAAAAATCATAACTTAATGGTTTCTAAATTTGTTTGGTTGAGCCTATTATGGTTAAGATCTAAGGTAAAAAATATATATTTTTGCCTTTTTATTGCCATAGTGGTCCCCAAACATGAATTGAGATAGTCAAAATAAAAATAAAAGAGAAGAGAAAAACATAAAATAAAATTTTATTATCATAAAAACTCAGTTTAGGGTGATTCAAATAATCTAAAGAATATGGATGTCCATTTGGTATTAGATCAAGGCCTTGAGTAGGAATATAGATAACTTTTTAGAGCTATAAATGCATGTCTAGTAGTGAAACAATGTCTAGGTAAACATCCTCAAGTCTTGCTTCACTAGATTGATGGTTGCAACCATAGTAGTTATCTTTTTTAAGTCATAGGAATTGATAAATTAATCCATTTACACACATTGGGTCAATGAGAATATATAATTTAGTCACTTAACTAATCTCATCTTTTCCATTCCTAAATTTGTTCATGTTCCATACACTATTTTAGACAAAAATTATGGGTTTATAAGCATGTTTATTTTGGTTATAAATACTCAATATTATTTTCAAGTAAAACCACCATTTTTCATTACTTTCACAACATGCCCTAATTTCATCAAGAAATCATAGAACCCCTTTTTACTCTAGATTTTGGTCTAATGTATTAAAGGACTTTAGTGTTTTTTCCTATTTGAGTTACCATTTTTATTGTATAATTTTCTATATGTGAAGTTTAATTTCAAGATTGATTCATTGAAAAAACCAAGTATCAATAATAAACTTTCATTATTTATACTTGGTCTTAAAACTACATCTAGGACTTTTTTGAAATAAATATATAAATTTGCCTAAGTTTAAAGAGTCTTTATTATTTTGAAACTTGTTCTAATATACTTTAAAGTTTCCCTTCTTAGAAAATTTGACTAAATATTATGCAAGTTATTTAATTTTATTTAATATTTTTTTCTCTTTCCTTGGCCAATTGGTTATTCTCTGCTTTGTGTCAATTTAAATGGCTAAGTGGTTATATATCTTCATTTTCATACTTAGTATTTTTTTTTTTAATTTATACTAAATTAGATTTAAATTTAGTAAAAGGGTATTTTTATTCATTTATTTATCCCACATTTTGCTTCCATTTTCAAATTTTACCTAAGCCATTTACTTTTGAAAATATAAAGTCCATTAACTCATCATTTTTCATTATTTTTACTCAAGGGTGATGATTTAGTCATCTTACCACCCAACAACCTTTTGTAACTTTTGGAAGACCTAAACTAGCCTTTAAAGTTTTCAAGACTTAGTTGTAGACCCTCCTTTTCAGCCACATCATGTCTTAAATGGATTTTAGACTAGTTTTTGTATACAAAGGGAAATATAACTGATCTATAAATTAATCTTAGTTCGAGTAAGATAAATCTTACTTTCACTTCTGATTGTTAATACATTATATATTTAGGGTCATGAAAACTATGGATCCACTAGATCTATTTGAGGGATTTCTTACCACACTAAAATCACTGAGGGTTCCAAAACCTCTAGTCAAATAAAACTACACAATAACCCTAGATAGGTCCTATGTTTTCATATTCATGAAACTAAATGAAAAGTAAATTAAAATCCTAATCTAGTGCTCACCAAAACTTGTGGCACAAAATAGAGGTTAGTAAAAATAAAAGTAAACGTACATAAGAGAATCTTAATTAAGTTATGTATACGTAAAAGCCTAATGCATGGAGAGATAAATATATTCAAAAGCCATTACTTATGCTACTTATATATACTAAAATAGAGGAGTAAAGTTAGAGATACTTACCTTGAAGATGAACCCATTGAGACTCAATCTATCCCTTGGCCAAATGTGCTTTTTAAGAGGTTATTTTGGTTTGTAAGGATCACTAAGAAAGGTCAAAGTATCCAATACTTTTCCTTAAGACAAAATTCTTTTCCAAGTAGAAACCCTAAGCTATAACTCCTCAAGAAGAATGGAAAAAGAGTATGTCGTAAATATGCACAAATTAATAATTAACTCTTGTTTTCTTTCTAATAAATGGTGAAATGAATGTGTATATATAGTTGAATCTAACCCTAAATCTTTCTAAAAGTTTAGCCAACAAGGTCGACCCAATTGACCTTGTATTTTTATTGATAAAATAAAATTAGGTTTTGGTCTAGGTCAGCCAGGGAATGACCTAAACCCTAAATGAGCTTTATAAATTAGAGTGTAGGTTCAATGGGGATGACAGTGTAACATAAACCATCAGAAAGGATTTTAGTCTTAGGGATGGGCTAATGAAAGCATAAAATGACTAGAGGAGGGTAAAAAAGAGGAATAAAATTTTAGGGAATTTTTTTTATGATATGGTTAGATTTATATCAAGTGGTGGTATAGGTAAAATAATACTACTAAGCACTAAGGGTTTTCTTAACCCTTTCTCAGTGCACCCCTTAGGGCATGCACTCAAAGATATTAAGACTCAATGGGTTCTTACAAGAGATAAAACATTAGTAATTGATAAAGTTTAAAAATATTATGTGTATACATATGCGCCATTTGAATCTCATCTCATGTCACTAAGGTACAATAGGGGTTGGTGCTTCAATAAAATAACATAGCAACACACAATACTAAAGTTAAAAAATTGTAGTATTTTAAAGCATAAAATAACTAACAGTAAATGACTAAAAATGAAATAATTAAAAAATAAAAGTAATGTATGCATACGTTGACTTACCTTTATCTCTACATGGTTATCTCTTGTGTTTGTATTTTTGATTATGTAGGCATAGAGACTGCTTTCATCAAACCCAAGGATACAAAACTAAAGAGAAAAAATAAATAAACACAAGAAAGATAATATAATTGACGTCGTGTAGATGAGATGTACTTCAAAATTTTTTAATTTGGGGTGGAAAATTCTAAGTTAGGACCAAATGACCAGGTCAAATATTAAATTGGGTAACAAAAAAGTTGAGGCTATGAAAGACTGAAAGACTCAAACAAGTAAAACTTAAGTAATAAAGGGAAAATCACCAAATCAAACCAAGGACACATGTCAAAAAAAGGTAATCAAACATCAATGTGAAATTAGTAACAATCCTTAAAAAAATGTGGGCAATCAAAATGGTAAAATAACATTGATGAGTAAGAAGTAATAATACTTACTCAAACTTCAATGGAAAAAGTGCATAAAAGGGAAAACAACATTGGTGTGTGAGAAGTAACAAACCAACCTCACTCAAGAATGGAAAAAGTACATGAAATTAAAAATAGACTCAAGTGTCTAAAAAAAAGGTGATACAACAAAGGAAAATTGTAAAATAAAGCTAGGCAAATATATAAATGTAAATCCATGGTATAAAAAAAATAATCCTTAGTCTCTCAAGCATGTTTTTTTTTTTTTTTTTTTTGTGTGTTAAAAGGATAGATAAAATTGAAACAAAGTAGTTCTAGCATGTTTTTAAGAGATGAAAAAGAGGAAATATAGTAAAAGTGGGAAAATAGATTTAGAATCATACTTGATGATCAATAGGGGAATGAAATGGGGGGGGGGGAGTGAAGGAAGAGGTAAGGTAGAGAAACTCTTTATATCAAATTCAAGACACTCAAATTAGATTTTTCAAAATAAGGGGACTTTCAATATTAAGACTCTAAAGAAATTCTCCTAACCACACAAATATTAGGTTAACAAATGAAGTATGAAGACCATCCCATGAAAGCTATATGCATGAAAAGTAAAATGGACCTACCTTCCCACAATGTGTTCCAATGAAAGCTATATTTAAATTTTGTACTTTAACCCTTTTATTATGTTATTTGGCAATGTGAGCCTTGTATTCATAGATGTGTTGTAGAATGGAAAGATGGTGTTCATCAAGAAGATAGAAAGCATGAATGTGAGTTTCATATAATTATTAATTAGGTATGATACCATGAAGAGAGATATGGAGACATGGAATCTCAACTTCTAAAGGGAGGAATGATTCATAACCATAAAATAGTGAAAATGGGCTTGCCCCATTGGTAGTACATATGCTAGTGTAATAGGCCCAAAGAGCCAGATATAGATGAAGATGTAAATCCATGTAAGTTTCATAGATTATATTTTGGATAATTTTATTAGTTATCTCAGCTTGGCCATTAAATTTTGGATGGTAGGGTGTGGAATTTTTTTGATTAATTTTGAATTTTTCACAGATCTATTTGACATATTTATTTTTAAAATTACCACCATATCATAAATAATAGTATTATGGTGATGAAATGATATATAAAATGATTGAAGATGAATTTATCAATGGTGGTTCTAATAACACTAATGAGAGGCATGAATTTGACCCATTTGGTAAAATATTCAGTAGTTGTGATGATAAAGACATGTTCATCCTATAATATAGGTAGTTTACCTATGAAATCTAATCCCCACATTGAGAATGGCCAAGGAGACTCCAAAGTTTAGAGATAAACCAGAGGTAAATGGATTAGATCATCATGAAGTTGGTAGGGACTACACTTTTTACTAAACTCAATGGAAACCTTTTTAATAGAAGTACAAAAGTAACCCATGCATAGACATTTATGTGTTATAGTGTTTCCACTATAATGGCCACCATAAATTCCCCCATGTGCTTATCCAAGGAGAGGAGGAATAACTTATATCCTAACATAATAGAGTAGGGTACCTTCAACATTGAGATAAAAAGTATTTTATATCAAAATACATATTTGAAATATTGTTTGAAAATGCAAATCCTTTCATGGGAATTCATGTTTGGAGGATAGGTTTAATGCTTAAGGAATTGAATGATGTCTTTGTATCATAGGATCTATCAAATGGTGACAACCTCAATATGGTAGATAGGTGAATTTGGTGGATGAATAAAATATGGGGACTTTCTTACTTGGATAAGAAAGGTAGAATCAGTCCAAATTTGGTGCAGATGAAAAATAAATGTTAAATAAATAAGATAATAAGTGATATAATTTTGATCTTGAGGGATGGGATTGATGGTAAAAGAAGTCAATTTTTTAGCAAGGGTAGTGTTTATCTGATAATAATCAATATTTTTGAAAAAAAATACATTGATAATCACCATTAGCATATCTATAGATGCATTGGGACTCACCTAAAGCATGAAGATATGTGATGTCTAAATCAAGTATCGCTCTCATGCCTAGGATTAATGCTTTGTAGTCTACCATATTATTAATAACATCAAATGTAAGGATAAATGTTAAAGGGATAATTTTACCAAGAGTACAAGTGAGGATACAATATACCCTAGCTCCTTAAAGGAATCTAACACCATTGAAATTAAGGGTCTAAGTATCTTTTTGTAAATTGACATTGATTTTAGGTTGTTCTTCGATGACTATTTTAGATTTAGTAGTATCAGGAAGGATAGATGACTCTTCTATATTAATTTCTACAAAATAAACACTAAAATTATGGAATTAATATTTAAGAGATATATCATTATTAATACCTTCAACATATAGGATATTATCATTGAGGAGACTATCTTGAAGGTGGTCAATGGTAGGTATTGGAGTTGATGCTAGTTGGTTGGTAATGATTTATCCTTTGACAAATTTTTATGTGATATTATAGAGATAAAGTCACATTAAAATTACCATCCACTTTTCAATTATATCTCTAGGAAGAAATGATTTAGATAAGAAGTGACGGAATCGATCAAAATGAATGATAATATAAGTTATTTGATAAAGCATATAATGATGGAGCTTTTCAACTATAAAATATATAGCGAGGTAGTCATGTTATACTTTTGTATAATGTTTTATATAACCAATGAGGCCTAGACTAATATAATAAATGGAATATTCATGTTTGATATCATCTTGTTGGGAAAACATTACCCCAACTGATATAGGAGTGGAAGAAGTATATAATATCAAATGATGGTCATTAAAAGGTGGACAAAGGGTGGGTGGATGAAGTAAAGATTCTTTCATGGTGTCAAATTATTTTCAAAAAATATCCATCCATTCTAGAGAATTATTTTTCTTGAGAAGATAGATAATATAATAGATGAGGTAATCCATTTTAGAGATAAATCATCTTATTTCCCCAAGCTTGCCTAGGTAAGTATGAATATCTAAAATAGAATGAAGGATAGGAATGTTGACATTATAATTTATCTTATAAATATTGACATTAATATCACAAATAGATACTAATAACCCTAATAATTTTCCATATGTGACAATAAAGACATGTTTATATGGATATAGTCTAACTTATATTTGATGAGATGAATGAAGATGATATCAAGATCAAAAAGATGAGTTTTGTGACTTTTATACTTGGAAATGAAGTCATGCACATAGGTTTACATAATATTATGGATAAGGTCATGGAAAATTTGGGTCATATCCCATTGATAGGTAGATATATCATTTTTGAGGCTGAAGGGCATTTTAGCATAACACTAGGTTCCCTATTCCGTGGTGAAAATTATCTTATGTTGATCTTTGGGGGAATTTTTAATTTGATTAAAACACAAAAAACCATCCATAAGGGACAAAATTTCATATCAATCATTGGAATTGATGATGGTATATATGGAAGGTAAAGGGAAATTATCCTTAGGATAAGCAAGATTGAGGTTAAGAAATCAATATAGATACAAATGACCATGGTGAATTTTTTCCAAATAGGGATAGTGTTTGAGACCCATTAATAATAGTTAAAAATCTTTAAAAATTTATCATCAATAAGTTTAATGATTTATTTATGACATAACTTGGAAACTTCAGGTGGGAATTTCCATTATTTTTGTCTCACAAGTTTGGCATCATGATAGGTGATGATTTTATACACCATGATGATAGGATCAATGTCAAACATGTATTCATAAGACCAAGCAAAATTATCATGATATTTATCAAATAATGAACTAAATTTATCAATTTCAATTGGTGTAAGCTCTCAAGAGACTATGATTGGTTGAGGGCATGATGGGGTACCATATTAGATTCTTGTAGTTCCTTGATAAGCATAACATTTACATCTTAGAAATTATATGGCATGTTAGGTAGAGAGGAAATGGGATTTATTTTAGGATCAATTCTAGCGATGAAGTTGTTGAAACAAGGGGATTTTTTCTTGAAATTCCCAAGTTTATGATGATGCTGAGGGAGTTGAGGTTCTCAATCATGGAGTAATTTAAGAATGGATTTATCACTAGGCAAAGTGGGAAAATTACCATAATAATCTACATCTACTTTGAGATCAATAATTTTATTGCCGTGGTAGTCATATTCATAATGTACTTGGCATATATATGGGTCCTTAGCATCGAATGTATCCTAGGATTAGGTGGAATAGGAGAAGAAGGTTGATATGATTTTATTGATTTATTAGTAGTATTGTTGATGAGGTGAGGGCCAAAAAAATGAGTGGTTCAGTAGGAGGTATCGAAGAGGCTAAAAGTTATGTAGGTTCAGAGTGTAAGATTTACTCCACCACCCAAGGGGTATTAAGGAGTGGATAATTAGAAAGAGGTACATGAAATTTAGGTTTTAAATCAGAATATATATAAATGGTATGAAAATCAAGATTGAAAACATGTATTTGGGATAGATTTTTTTGATAATTTTGAAAATCCAAGTCTCATGATTTATCTTGGGCCATGATGTAATTATCATCATAAGTTAGATAAATTATACATGATTGTGATTTAAGAGGAACTTTGGAAGGTGAGATACCTAAGTCACTAAATTCATTTTGAGACATGATTAAAGGATCTTGAAATAATTTAGCCACTCCATAATCATTGCATGTGAAGTCATCTTCTATGTAAGATGCTTCTTTAGTATTACATGGATAGGGGAAATAATTGATCTTGTCAATGAAAGGGAGAGTGAAATCATTAGGTAATAAAAAGGGAGGTAGCCACTCTGAGAATTAAGGAGGTATATTGGTAGTGTTATAGTTATTTTTTGAGTCATTAGGATTATTTTCATTAGAATCAACAAGATTGACATATAAGTATGGATTCATGTTGATGAATTTGGGTAAAGGAACACTATTAAACTTTGAAATGGTAGGAATTCAATATTGAGATTTAGTATTTGGAAGATAAATAATCCATGGGTTAGGATCAACCTCATGTTTATACCTTTTTACATTATGAAGGAATTTGATACATTGGCTACTAAATGAGGTGATAGCCTTAATTATATGAGTCCATGGGAATCCTAGGAGTATGTTGTAAGATAAGGGTAAATGAAGGACCATAATCTTGGTTTTTATAGTCTTAAGTCCAATCATAAGAGGGATACAAATACAACCAAGTTGATTTTGGATAGTTTTGTCAAATCCATGACATGTCAAGTGAGTTTTTTTAAAATAATACTTTTTTATAACCAAAATATTAGATGAGACAAAGAGATGTCACATTAATACCATAAACTTGGTATATTAATACTTTAAAAATGATGGTAGTATTAATAGCTATTTTAATAAAAAGGGATTGATCATCTTATTGAAATAGGATCTCATTACTGATCATGTATTATTTTAGGAACTCTATGGAGGTTTTGAAATAAATACAAATGGATTCAATGGTATGCACCTCAATTGGTTGAGGCTCATGAGAAGATGATTCCTCTTCTAAATAAGATGGTGTATACATAATATTTTCACACTTTTATCAATTATGGATGCTTTCTATCTTGCAACAATCCATCAATACTCAATCTCTCTAAGTGCACACCCTAATGGGTGTATTGGAAAAAGGGTGCGTAGATGATTGGTTATTCATAGGATTGTTGTCCCTTATTTCCACTTATTACCTATTTAACCAAATTCTAAAACATTCCCCTAAGCTATTACTCCTCTTTTTCACATTCCTCTAGTCTTTTACCATCTTCCATACCATTTTTTTAACCTAAAACCTTTTTAGATAATTTACATAAATAGGTCAATTGGGTCAACCTTGTACTCTTATTACTAAAACTCATTTAGGTTTAGGTCAGCTCTTGGCTGACCTAGCTTGTGACCTAGTGAGTTTTTGTCAATAATGACACTAGGTTGATTGGGTCAACCCTAATGGACAAAACTTTTGAAATGGTTTAGGGTTAGATATGCCTATATAAACACATCTATTTTTCAATTATTAGAGAGACATCAAGAGTTATTATTCATTTTCACTTCCTTATAATCTGCACTTCCACCATTCTACTTGAGGATTCTTACTTTAGGGTTTTGACTTGGAGAATATAGTCTTGTGTAGAAGTCTTGGATGTTTTGGCCTTTGTTAGTGATCCTTACAAACCATAATAACCTATTGCAAAGAACCTTTATCTAAGGGAGAGATTAAGTATTGAAAGATTCATATTCTAGGTATCTCTAACTTTGCTCCTCTCTTTAGTAGATATAAGAAGCATAAGTAATTGATTTTGAATTAATTACTCTTATTGTCCATGCATTAGGGTCTTACCTATACATAGCTTAATTAGGAATCTCTTATGCATGTTTACATTCATTTATTTACTAACCCCTATTTTATTCCATAAGATTTAGTGAGCACTAGATTATATTTATTTGATTTACTTATTATTAATGTAGTGAATATGAAAACATAGGACTTAATTAGGGTTATTGCATGGTTTTTCTTGACTAGAGGCTTTGGAACCCTCCTTAGTAATAGTATTTTTGATAAAATATCCCCTAATTAGTTCTAGCAGATCTACATATTGGTCATGTTCCTGATTACCTAATGTATCCCCAATTGGAAGTGTAAGTAGTATCTATCTTCTCTAATCTAGGATTGATTTGTAGATCTGATGCATTTTTTATTGCATACATTCTTATCAACCCAATTTGAATCTAAACCTTGTAAGTTTTCTTTCACATTTTTCATTTCTATCATTTTATTTATTATTTTTATATATTTATGATACTAGGTTGATAGGGCCAATATATTTTCTAACTTATATGCATAGGTTTATCATGCAATTGTATCAAAACAACTCTATTTTTTATGTGCAAGTCTTCATCAAATATAGGTTTTAGATCAAACAAGCTGACACAATACTCTTATTCATCTCTATAACAACAAACTAGGTTGAATATGTTGACATAGTATCATAGTCAGATTCTAGATAACATACTAGGTCGACCAAGTTGGTATAGTCATCTTGAAAGGATTCAAAAAATAGGGAACTATAGAACTAGGTTGACCTAGTTGACATAGTTGGTAGAATTTGCAAGCAAAATTTAAGGAACTTCAATAGAAAATTCACATTCCTCAACACATTCCAACCCACCAACGTTCATTTATTTCTATCTCTTTAATTTTAATTATTCATTATTTTTCTATTTTACAAAGTTTATAATCTTTAACATTGTAATCATACATCAAAATAGGTCAACATAGTAGACCTAGTTTTGTATTTTGTCTTCTAGCTAAAAAACTAGATCGACCCTATCAACAAAATTCTTAAGGACTATTACTTTTGTAGTACATTAGAAACACTATCAACTCCATTATGTAATTTTTGCATACACTATCATCTCAAATGACTCTATACTATGTTTCAAATTATAAATTAACAACTATATGCTATTAGTTACTTCACACTTTCACTTTCAGTTGTTTGTATGCTTAGATTAGATCACATAGTCTAATTCGGTGGTTTTTTTTATATACCAATTATTTTCACTATTTTTTATCTTTTTTCACACACTACCAAATCACATAATTTCAAAACACATTTAAAATTTTGTCTATCCAAGGCCTACCTACTTGGATTTCAACACCAAGGGTTAAGCTAACTTGGTTTTTTGAATAAGTATAAATGCATGGTTAATGGTATATATTGGAAAATAACCTAACACCCTTATCACTATGGGATTGTGAGGTGAGTTTTAAGTCCCCAATACCAAGCCAATACCATTGCCAGCATAGATCCCTTTCAACCTAAACATCCTATAACATCCATAGATTCCTTTCTAGTTCCTTATTTTTAGCCAACTTCCCTATCACACATAAAATATAACTTTATAATAATATAACATTCAAGATGACCACTTATTTATCATTTTATTTTCAAGTTGACTACTTGCTCTTTACTCATTGTATGTTGTATTACAAAAACATGCACTAGCTAACATTGGTGTAAGGATTTGTGGTGTGTGCCTCAATTGGATCATCCTCATTCACCCAATTTCTTTGTGTTTCCTTTCATTTCTTGCTTAAAATTACATTGAAATATTTTTCCCTATTTTTAGTACACTATCATTCTATTTGACACAGTCTCTTATAGACTATTTTTCACCCTACCTATAGTACTAAGTTGACTCCATCAACTCTGTATCTCTTTTTACTAGTTAGATTTTAGTACTAGGTCAACCCCATCGACTCTGTACTCTTATTAAACTCTATTTTTTCCTAGTTTGCAATAATTGGTCAAGCTAATCAACTCCATACTCTTACTATTGACCTATCTATCTGACTTGGTTATTAGTTTTTCATTCTTTAACATTTTGTTTATTTTTTTCAATTCATCATTAAGTCCTCTATCAAAATCTTCTTGGACAACCTGAATCCATTTAGATACTATATGGGATGTTCATTTTTCTCCCTCTTTTCCTCTAAAATAACCCTCAATCTTGTATTACCTCCTCCCCTACTTCATTTGTGGATTTTAAAATTATTTAAATCACACCCCAAGATGAAGTAGGTGGATTCAATCCTTTTTACACCTATCAAGACAATTCCCATATTCAAACCTTTCAACTTAATGTGGGAACAATTGGAATGAGCCTATATAATAATACATATTCTAATAACCCTCTCCATAATACCAATTCAAGGATTTCTACTACAAACATCAACCTACCAATTGATATGACTCAACTTCTTACACAAATTATTTAACAAATGAAAATAATGAAAATTTCTAACACCTCTCAAATGATGTAACTAAAACATCATTTGATCAATATGAATAATCAACCTATGACTATAAATCCTAAATCCAATCCCAATTTTATTACTCCACCTCTTAGAGATGCCTCAAGAAATGTTATTCCTTAACCTATTATGAATAACAAAATGCTTCAAAATATATAAAATGAGCCTTTAACTCTTTTCATTGTATCCATTAATATTGATAACATATCTCTAACTATCAATTATGATGGGACTAAATATGTTGCATAATTTCTCAAAGCCTTTGGTAATATTTGCAAAGAGTGGATCCAAACTAATACTTTCACCACAACTAAACTTCTAGTTAAAACCTTCACTAGTGATGTATTAGAATGGTACAACCAACTTCCCCAACATTCCATTTGGAAAATTTAAGATTTAGTCAATCCTTCATTTTAAGAGTTTCAACATAATGATCTTCCTAATAAGCAATCTCCCATTGAATCAACTTATGATTTTATCAAACGATGGAAATCTCTGGCCCATAAAACCAACCATAACATGATTGATGACAATTTGTTTAAAATATTTATAACTAATTCAACTCCTTTAATTAAATATAGTTTTGAAATTTTCCTCTTTATACACTTAACAAATCTCTTGACTAAGATAAATGTCAAGACTTCTTCATGAATCAATTCTAACCTAATACCAAATTCTTGTTAGAAACCTAGATAGAACCTAATTGAAATCAGACTACTTAGATATGATTCATATCTAGGATAACATTGGAATGATATAATTTTATGGGATATATGTATAAATATCAGAACTCTAATTATGAGTCTATCTCCTCTGAATATATGAATTTAAGATCAATTACTAAACCTATTTGATGTTGGGATGAAAAGAGTGAGCAAGAAACTACAAGGGAAATCTATGTTATGATGGTGATTCACTTGAATAGTGTTTAATCCATGTAAAATTTAAAACTTAACATAGACATGGATAAAAAAGAAAAATTTATCAACAAAACTTTCTTAGATCAGTCCTAAACCAAATTGAAGATATGTGAATGAAGGTCTTAAAGACATTACATACTAACAATCTTTAACTCATTTTCTATTCTTAACTCTTCAAGTGAGCTATAAAGGATGACATCATAGTATTAGGTGAGGAAAGGGCATAAAAAATGAGATATATATCACACTTGTATAAAAATAAATAATCAAAATTACACACAACTGTAACTTGATCTAAAAAAAATATCTTTACTAATTTCTGTTGCAAGTTATAATTTTTGTATAGTCTCTCTATACCAGCCTGAAGGATCTAAAAAATGGTTTAAAATATTGAATATATAGAAAAATAGAATAAAAATAGCCAATTTGACATAGAAGTGAGAAGGATAAGTCAACTATAATTAACTCCAAGTCAATTTCTTTTTACAATTACAAACAATTATCTTTCAAGACTTTTGTTTGGGTTTGGTGTCTTGCATGATGATTGCATGATGATTGCATGATATTTGCAATTATAAAATAAAGTAGTGGGACCATTTGAACTATATAAACTCCTTTTCCAAACATATTATACCATTCTGTATTTATATAACTGACGTGAAGTGAGTTAGCTCATGATTTGGAACTTAAGAAGAGTTATGCATGCAATTGGACCAATTAAAGACTAGTTAACTCATCCAAAGGCCTAGTTAAACATGTAGATGACATCAAGGACCAGATTTTCATGATGTGGACTATTTGAAGAGGTTCGAAAACTCTACCTTAGATCTTATTACCAAACTTCTATGTCATTATTCTCTCATTAATTGATTAGATAGGCCTACTAGGCCAAAATAGATGTAGTAGCCTTAACTTTTATGTTTGGTGGACATTATAACCTATAAAAAAGCTTGAAAAACTAAAAAACAATAGGAATTAAAGACATTAATAAATTCTTAAGGTCATTAAAATGGTCCTTATTGGCTTGAAACATCTACAAATTAGTCAAACATGTTGACTACGCTAGTTTTTCCTTGATTTCCTACAGAGTGGCTATTTGGATGAGCTCCCAAAGACACTTTCAATCATATTTATGAAAAAATTATGATTTTAGTGTGAATAAAAATTTCCAATCTTTTATCTTCATGGATTTTATTTCATGTAAACTACCTTGTACCTCATATTTTTTTCTTTTTATCTCAAAACCCTACTTTCTACCAAATCCATATAACATCCATATAAATAATGGCCATGGAAATGAATAGTAAGAGTATAATTAAAGATAAAAGTTATATTTAATAGGTTTAAATTATTTTGTATGCATTATTCTTCAAATCTCTACAAACAGGTCTACTAGTGGGGTTTTGCAAGGGTTTAAGAGTGATATGGGATCTTAACAATTGTTCATAAATATAAAGACCTAAAAATCTAAACCAATGCCACAAAATTTTATTTTATCAAGACCTTTAACTCCCAAAAATTCCTTAGATTCCCATTCAAAATATATGAAATAAGGTGAGCATGTGAAATCTTATCTCAGGGTGGAAAACAGGATTTTCAAGCATTGTTTAGTACTTCTTGGTGAATATGACCAATTTTACTACTTCCTTATCACTCAAACTTGGCATACATGTCCCTTGGTACCTGATGATGATGTTCATGATGATTTGGAGTGTCCTTATGACCTTTATTTAACTATTTTTACCCCCTTCTAATGACCTTGTCTTGAGATGTCAAGAACAAGCATAGGTATCTACATAATTTGTTTAATATCTTGAATTCTTGATAAGTTTAAATATTCAAATTAATTTTTTTCAACATTAATTACCTATAGATGGTGATTTGAAGTCATGATATAGGCTTAAATAAGCCATTCCTCTTCACCCTACATAGAAATAGTTACTTGTTTTGACCTACAAACCTATCTTCTCATGGAAATGAAATAACTTACCCTTGATTATGGATTTATAAGTGTTCTTGAGAGATCTTAGGATCTTTCCTTTCTTCTCAAATCCTTTGAATGTGCAATTACCATTTTTTTACTTGCTTTCTAGCTTAAAACTGAATCTTTTAGATAGTACATATAACTAAGGTACTATATATGCCAAAAAATTTGTCATGGAGATGCTCAAGGGAGTTTATAATTACTTTATGTTCATTTTATATCTCAAACTCATCATCTAGATGCATAATTTCTCTTCTTTTATCCATCAGGTCATTATGAAGTTTTTTCGAGGGTTTTAGGGGTCCTTATCTTCTTAAGGATTGTTCATAAAATAAATATCTTAAAATTAAAACCACTTTAAATTCAAATTTTATATATTTATCCCTTAATAATTATTTAAAATCATAGGCTCCTGTATAAAATATTATTCAAGTTCTCTAAATAGTAAAGTTTGGGTATGTTAATGGCTATGGTTTACTTAGATAATGGAGTTAAATATATTAAAAAATGATTTATATGGTTTAATAAACTATTTAAAATCATTTACAAAACCTT
Organism: Torreya grandis; assembly: GCA_037957365.1. Taxonomy (NCBI): domain Eukaryota; kingdom Viridiplantae; phylum Streptophyta; class Pinopsida; order Cupressales; family Taxaceae; genus Torreya; species Torreya grandis. The sequence goes on along the minus strand of JARHVA010000725.1, from coordinate 215,159 downwards.
TCCATGAATATTCAATCCTCTGTTACACTAATAGAGACCTCAAGAACATTGCCTACTTGCATTAGACTATGATTTAGACAGGTTAATGACTACATAAAAACAATGAGCATCTCCCCTAATCAAATTACTTAAAAAATAATTTTTATGGGTTTATAAATTCACAAGGACCAATCCAACAAAATTTCATTCCTTTTGGATGCATAATTTTCCATGTAGGCTCTTTTTACTAAAAGTTAGTTTGAGTTGCCTGTTTGGTCTAGTCTCACTAGGCCTATGATTATATTTTATCTTTTTCACATTGGATTTGGATATAACAAGGTGAAATTTCATTTTATGCATCATTAAACTCGCCCTTGGATTGATCTCATCTTCCATTGATCAACTTGTAGACCTATGCCACCTATGTATAACCTTACTCCTTCAAGAACATTGATTATGACTGTATACAAATAGTGTTGTAGGTGGTAATGGTGATATTTGAGATGATTATTAGATAATTAAACATTATTTGGTGTTTTATGACCCTTCATACCAATTTAAACCATCCTCACATGCTCATTAATAGTGCCTTGACTCTTCAAACTATGTTCTTAGGTCTTACATAGTCCTACTTCCTTTTTTACTAAGTTGGCATTATTTTAGATCCAGATGAGGGTCTTGAAGATGAAAAATAGTCACATGAATTTCCTTCAAAATCTCATAAGTGTCTTGGCATCCTAGATTTATTTTGAGTTACACCTAGAGAAAGTGGGATTGTATCAATGAGTTGTATGGTTGTAAGTGTCTATTTCTCCTTAGTTTAGCATGCCTGTGAGATTTTCTAGAGTATCTCTTCATATGATTCCTATTTATGGTTTTATCTCTTGTTCCTTTGAAAAAAAATTTAAAGCCTAAAACTACCTATGAATATATTAAACTCCACCATTTGATAGTCTACCCTTATTTTCTTATAGATTGGAGATAGGCTTGATTTCTTAGCTATAGGTTGCATTTTGAGGTTTATGACTAACTGTAGCTTATCCTTGAGCATCATCCTTACCCTCTTGATATAATTATAAACTCCATCAATAATTATTAATCATCCATACCATTTAAAGTTCCTCAAAGTGAACCAATGTGTTCTCAACTTGCATGGCCTTGAAGATATGCCTTTATCCATATGTGACTGTAGGTGAGTGTTCTATGAGGACTTTGACTGTAGAACTATTTAGAGTTTGGAGACCATATCTTCATGATAGTGTTCTATCTCACACTTCCATTTGCTTTCGTGACTCATTCATAAACATGATATGAATCTATCATAGACCATTGCCTTTCTCACCCATTTTTTACCAATTTGGATATAACCAACCCTTAAGTATAGTTGTAAGTGGGTATTTATTAGGTTTATGATATGAAAATAACACGATTCTCCTTGAAGTCTCAAACTAATCCAGCACTATATTCATTATTTTAGAAACCTATACCTTCTTCATATCAAACTATCATGACATCATTATGTAGAAAAACTCCTCTTTATTATGCTTGATTGTAACCTTGGCATGTAGTTACATTGTATAGATTAAGTCATGATATAGGCCTTAGAGAGATGGAAAAAAGATGAAAAATGTGTAAACATGTCTTTAATTGTCAAATGATTTCAAATTAAATTAAAAAGACCTCATTGAAATGTTTTATGCCCTTGAAGTCATCTTTTCCTTGTTATTACTCATCTTGATTGGTCTCTTTTTTGTAAAAACCCTTATCAACTATAAGATATGACCTTAAGGTCAAGAATTTAGGTATATATTTATGTTTCTTTAACATCATTTGAACCTCATATATATAATTTTTGAGATATGTTTGAAAGATAAAATCTACGTGCTTAGTGTATGCATTTGATTGTTTCAAAGAGGCACCAATAACCTAGAGATATGTAGACTTATATGACAATGATTGTTGTAGGTGTGCTTTTATTTAGGCCTATAGGTATACATGGAATTGAAACTCATTTATGGAAACCTTATTCAAACTCATTTCCTTTGAAGCTATCAAAAAATTCAAGATTATTTTGTTGATTTCACCTCATTTGCCACACACTCATATCATGATGAGTTTCACAAAGATCATGCTCTTTCTCTCTCATAAGATGACTATGTTGTATAGATAGAATTGAAATTAGCATTAAATAAGTCTTAAAACCTAAATTTATCATTGTATCTCTCAATTATATGCTTGATGAGATCATTTGTGCATATGTCATTAAGAAGACACCTTATCAATTTGCCTGGGCTTATACTCTTTATAAAAGAGCTCATGATTGTAGGTCACCTGACTGTAAGTTTATTTTCTTCGTTGTAGCTTGAAGGTTTCAAGGTATGCATGACCTATTTGAGTTATCTCAATGCCCTTTTACTTTTTTTTACTTCCTTATGTGATGGATGATGAAATGTAGGTGAATGAAGGGGGTGATGACATGAATGGGGGATGGAACACTTGAATGAAGGTGGAAAAGAAGCCTTACAATAGTGTAAGGGTAGTGTATGATAGTATATGTGGATGTGAGTGAGATGGGGTGACATGAGGACCATAGGAGTATTCCAAGACTAGCTTGAAGGGCCAAATAGATGACTGATCCCATCCCATACCTAATATACCAATTTGAAATCTATTAGAGGAGGATAACAAGGTGAAACTGAAACCTAAGAATATGATAAGTTCCTTAAAATATTCTAAGAAACATTAGTTTTTACTAAACATGGAATTTGAGATGCTTAAGAACACAAATATGGATTTGATATGAATATTTTGAATAATCTCATGGGAAATTTTCATGAGGAACATATGAAAACATGAAGGAGATCCTTGTGAACATGAAACTAATAAATCTTTGAAACTCTTTCTTTATAGACCATATAATTATTATTTAGAAGCATTCCAAATTGTATATTTTAATCCCTATCTTCTTGAGATTTGTATGACCCTCAGACATGTGTAAAAGGACTGATGGCTAACATGGAAATGAATTAAATATCATTGAGAATCCATACAAACTTGAAATTTCTTGAAATGATGCCATGGTGAGGAGAAATTGCTAAAAACTAACTACCTTCCTAGATGCAAGACTATATATGTATGGCCTAAATTCAAATGTATAGTTCATGAGGGAAAGGTAACTAATTTTAAAACCACTTGATCCAACAAGAAGATCTTTGAGTCTAGTTTCTCTGGCAAAAAATGTAGACCTGAATCTTCTCTATCCTAACCATACCATCTACAAACCTGAAGGTCTATCTCTATGTGAAAAGAAACAAGGTGACTGTAAGAGATTATTTTTGGGCCTATTTTTCCTCCTTTAGACATTAATCTATTTTGTAACTCTTATTATTCCATGCTACTCCTATTCATGGCCTCCACCATATGGATAGTCATACAATTCTATACCTTTCTTAAAAATATGCATGAAAAGGCCTTTTATTTTTCTTTTATTTATGAATTAAACTTCCACCACTTAAATTAGAATATTATATAAGGTCCAAGAGTCAATCATGATGTTAAGATAAATAGTTAGTCATTTTACACCTTTTAATATCCAAAATTGGCACATGGGAGCCCTAAAAAAGCCTTTTTCACACTTAACCATACTTCAAGCAACATTTTTAAAATATGGAACTTTATGACTAACATAAAGTCATATATAAATTTTTTTCAAAGGCAATTTGACTATTTTAATGGTCTTTTATACCATATTTTACATTTAAAGATTAATTTTTTTCCTTTTCTGGAAAAATAATCATAGTTTTACAAGGACAACTCACACTAAATGTCAAAATGGCATGTCATAGCCTTATCAAAGGATTAAAATGAAAATTTAAATATATTTTGATCATATTCTTAGGTTTATGTATTATTTCATACCTTCATTATATCAAAATATATTGGAAAACTTCATGACAAGTCACCAATTGTCTTCTTTTTACCATCTTCTTTGGAGCACTTTTAGATCATAGAACCACTTGAAACTCTATAAAAACCTTAGAAATATGCTTGAAACTATGAACATGACACTAAACAAACTCACTCTTCACATGACAAATGAGAAACTATGATGACTATGGAAATTTTTTCACTACAAGGGTTGGAATCTGGCCTTGATAGACCAAATTGCCAATAATTCCTTAAAGGATAATTTCAAACTTATACCAATGACATCACTGATAATACTCATCAAACCAAACCAATATTTACCAAAATTGACACTCCCTCAACTTCTTACATACCACTCATTGTGTATCAAATGACACAATTCTTATTACCCTCTAAACCTTTTACTTATCCTAATAATCATCCTAAATGGTATGACCCTAATTAGTTTTATTAGTTCTACACTGACATTGGTCATTATGATGAATATTGTAGAGGGATTACTAAATTTTTTATCTCTTACATGCTTGTTGATTCCTTTAATCACTAATCCATGATCCAACTCTGTCCTCAAGAGTACAACATTGCTTCTCAAAAACAAGTTTCCAAAGCTTTTTATTCTAATAAATAAAAAGCTTTTCCCACATCTAATAATCAACAAAATACCAAGTAATTCTATGCTATTGATGCTGACTATGACAAATATTACAACAATCCTCAATATGTTAACACAACTAAGGTCAATTATCATCCCAAACCAGCTCACAAAGATCCTATCACAAAACCTAAGAAACCATCTTTGGAGGAATAACTTCTCAAATATACTACCACCTCTAATTTATCTTTGGAAGCCCATGAGTAACCCCATCCTTGTTCTAAACCCCTAAAAACTTCAATTCATTCAAAATCTACCTTACCTTCTAAAACTCATCCTGGTTGATCTTCTAATTCTCATTGGAACTTTCACAAAGAACTTAAATCCATGCCTTGTAAGATTCCACTTATGGAGTTAATTCATACTTACCCTTATTGTCATAAGTTCCCTATACAATGCTTACAAGAAATTGAAGATCCATATTTTATATATAAAGAACCACCCTTTATTGAGACTCAACCTAAAAATATGCATATCATTGAAACTATTTATCCTTCTTCCAATCCTTCTATTGAATTTATTGAAGAGGACATGATTAATTATGAGACACTTTTTCACATCAATGATCCACCACTATTCATTAAAATAGCCATTAATACTATCCTTATCCATAATTTTCTAGTTGACGAAGGGTCTGGTATTAATGTGACATCCTTTTTGTTTATCCAATAACTTGGCTATAACAAGGATCATCTCAAGCAAACCTACCTTACCTGTCATGGATTTGATAAAACTAATTAAAATCAACTTGGTTATATTTGGATTCCCCTAATAATCAGACCTAAGACCATTCAAACTAAACTTATGGTATTTGATTTTCCCCTATCATATAACATATTCTATGGTCACCTTTGGACTCATATAATGAGGTTCATCACCTCTTCTAGTAGCCAATGCATCAAATTCTTACATAATGGCAAATGGTATAAGCATGAGGCTGATCTCAACCCTTGAAGTATTCAATTTCCTAATCCAAAATATCAATATCACATCCTTACCATTCTTACCATCAATAGTGTTCCCTTACCTAAACTCATCAACATCAATCCTGACTTACATGTCACTCTTGCCAATTTAGATGATGATGAACCTAATTACTTAAAACATACTTACAATTCTGCCAAGATGCTTCCTTATATCTTGGAGTGGCTTCCTCATTCTTTATTACCTCATGATCATATTATTCCTCTCATTGATGATATCTCTTATTTTCCCCCTCCATGCAATGATTAACAACCTTCTTTACTATAAGATGCTTTCACCTACAATGATTATGGAGTGGCAAAATTATTTCAAGATCCTCTCATATGTATCCATAAAAATCCAATAACATTAGGGTTTCACCTTCTAAAACTTCCCCTAAATCTCAAGAATATACCATTTATCCAACCTATGATGATAACTACATCATGGCCCAATCTAAATTTTGAGACTTGTATGTTCAACATTATCAAAAAACCTTATCTCAAATACATGCTTTCAACTAGGATGTGCATACCTTTTCCATAGATCATTATTTAGGTCTTGAAGGTCATATACCTCTTGATAATTATCCACTTCTTGATACTCCTTGGGTGGTAGAATAAATCATACCTTTTGAGCCTCTAAAGATTCCTACATCTTTTTTACCACCTAAAGATCCCATCATTCCATATGATTCCTCCCCTATCAAATAAACTAATGACACACCAATCCCATTCGATCCATATACTTCTCCTACTCTTGAGATTGCATTAGATGCCAAAGCCACATATGTCCATTAGATACATTAAGAATATGATCACCATGGTGATCAGATTATTTATCTTGAAGTAGATGTTGAGTATTATGGTCCTCTTCCCACTTTTCCTAGTGATTAAGTTATTATTGAATTAATTCATGCCTAAAAACCTCAAATTTCTTAGCAACATCATAAAATTCAGAATTCCCAAAATAAATCCCCTTGTTTCAATAACTGCATCACTAGTCTACCAAATTCACCATACCACTTCCAAGATGGTAATGTTATGCTTATCAAAGAAACTACTCACATTAAATATGGTAATCAATCATGCCTTCAACTAATTATAATTTATCACAAACTCTCACCTACTAAACATGATAAATTTTGCTTATTTTTTGATAAATATCATGAGATATTTGCTTGGTCCTATGAGGATATGCCTAGTATTGACCCTAGCATTATGGTGTACAACAACATCACTTATCTCAATTCCAAACTTGTGCATCAAAAATAATTTAAATTTCCACCCAAGGTTTCCACCTTATGTCACAAAGAAATGATCAAACTTATTGATGCTAAATTTATCAAACTAGTGGATTATTCTGAATGGGTTTCTAATATAGTTCCCATTCTAAAAAAGTTCACTATTATTATTCACATTTGCATTGATTTTCATAATCTTAATCTCACTTGTCCCAAGGATAATTTCCCTTTGCCTTAAATAGATGCCATCATCGATTCCACATCTAGCTATGAAATGTTATCTATTATGGATGTATTCTCAGGCTATAATAAAATTCACATTTCTCTTGAGGACCAACATAAGACAAATTTCACCATAAAATGGAGTACTTATTGTTATGTCAAAATACCCTTTAGCATCAAAAATATTGGATCCACTTATCAATGAATAATGATTCATATCTTTCATGATCTTATCCATAAAGTTGTAGAAAACCATGTTGATGACCTCATTAATATTTCTAAAATTTTCAAGACTCATATGTCTGATCTTATCATCATCTTCAACTATCTCCTCAAATATGAAGTTAGACTAAATACTTACAAATGTGTTTTCAATGTCATATCTATAAAATTTTTAGGATTCTTAATCTCTGTTTGTAACATAGATGTTTACCATACCAATATTAATGCTATCATTAACATGCCCATCTCTCAATCCATTCTAGACATTTGCACTTATCTTGATAAACTTGGGGAAATTATATGATTCATCCCAAAATGACTTACTGCATCCATTCCATCAATTTTCCTCTTAATAAAGGTACTTCTTTAGAATAGATGGATCCCTATCAAAAAGCCTTTGAAAACATGAAATAATCATTGCTTCACCTACCTACGCTTCATCCTCCTTCAAATGATCAATCTTTGATCCTATATACCTCTTCCACACCCATATCATTTGGGAAAATGATTTCTCAACAATATGATACCAAAAGAGAGTATGGCATCTACTACATCAATTAAAGTTGAATTGATTATGATAAATGTTATATAAAAGTCAAACGTCATTGCCTCACTATATATTTTATGGCTAAAAAACTTTGACATTACATGCTTTATCAGACCACTTATATTATCATTCATTCTAACCCCCTTCATCACTTATTATCCAAATATTTTCTTCCTAGAGATAGAATTGGCAAATGGATGGTCTTCCTTATGGAATTTGATCTATGAATTGTACCCAAAAAGTTTTCAAAAGATAAATCATAGCTGATCAACTTGTCACATCTCCTATGCCCTTTACCAATAACCTTCAAAATAGTATTCTAGATGATAATATTCTCTATATTGAAGGTTTTAACTAAGCCATATCTCTTAAATATTACTTCCATAACTTCACTACTAACCTTAAAACAAGTAATCTCGATGAATCAACTATTCTCCCTAATACTACTAAACCAAAAGTAGTTATGTAATAACTTCATGAAATTAATATCAATTTATATGAGGATACTTGGACCCTCCACTTTGATGGTGATAAATTCCTTCAAGGAGCTGGTGGGGGTTGTATTCTTACAAGTCCTCTTGTTAAATTTTTTCTTGACATTTGACATCACTAACAACATGGGATAGAATGAATCTCTAATCTTAGGCATAAGAGCTACCCTTGACTAGATATCCAATATTTGCATGCCTTAGGTGATTCTTAGCTCATTTGAAACTAATTCACTGGTGATTAACAATGCAAAATATAGAATATCATTTTTTATCATTAAATTGAAACTAATATTTCCAAATATTTCATTTCTTTCACTATCAAGTCTATCCCTCGAGATCAAAATTCTATTGTTGATTCCCTTGCTTCTTCAACATCTCTTTTTCTTCCTCACCAAGTTCTTTCTGATCCCACTTTTCTTATTAAAATAATAAAATATCCATGCTCTATTCAACCACATGATTCACTTATCTTCCACATTGAGGTTGTCACCATTCAAAAATGCCCATGGTATAAAGACATCATTCAATTTCTGGAGGACCAAACTTATCCTCCCAACATAAATTCCTACAAAAAGACTCACATTCATAAACAAGATTTTAAGTATGTATTTTTATATAAAAACCTTTATTATCACAATGTTGAAGGTACCTTACTCTATTGTGTTATGTAATATGAGGTTCTTCCTCTCCTTAGACAAGTATATGGGGGAATTTATGGTGGCCATTATAGCAGACATGCTACAACTCACAAATGCCTATATATGGGATACTTTTGGCTCACTCTTGAAAATTATGCCATAAAATTTTCTAAAATTTGTATTCCTCACTAGATTCATGATGATTTAATTTATTCACCTCTAGATAAGCTTCAAACTATCAAACATCCCTAGTCATTCTCCATGTGGCGATCAGATCTCATCAGCAAATTAACTCACTCTCATGATGGTCATGTTTTTATCATCATAGCCACCAAATATTTCACCATATGAGTTGAATTTATGCCTCTTGTTAATATCATCAATACCACCATCTCCAAATTCATCTTTAATCAAAAAATTTGCTACTTTGGTGTCCATCATACTATCATTTTAGATAATGGAGGTAATTTCATAAATAAAGATGTCAAACAACTCTATGATAAATTTAAAATAAATCTCAAATTTTCAAAACCTTATCATCCATAATGTAATGGCCAAACTGAGGCCACAAATAAAACTCTTAGAGTAGGTCCTATCAAACTAGTATTTGTACTACCACTAGGGTAATGCCATTCTCTAAAGTTTATGGTTTTGATCCAATCCTTTAATTAAAATTTGAGATTCCATCTCTCTATATATATCTACATGGTATCATACCTGATTAATAATTAAATGAATACCACCTTCATACTCTTGATATTATTGATGAGCCCCAGCTTTCTACTTTACAAAATAATCACCAATACAAGGGTTGTATTACCAAATAACATAACAAATGTGTTAAAATGTGTACATTTAATGTTGGTGATCTTGTCCTTAAAATATACTACACTCATGACAAAGAAGGTAAATATGCCCAAAAATGATGGGGCCCTTATTTAGTCAAAAATATTCTTGGTCCAAGTACCTATCACCTTCAAACTAATGAATGTCATATTTTCAAAGATCCTACCAATGTGAAATTCCTCAAGAAGTATTTTTCCTAATCTTTCCCTTTTTTCATGCTTTATATAAACTATCTATCTAACACTTTTTGTAGGATACTCGCATAGGTCTCACCCTCTACAACAGTTATCTACTTTTACACACCTTAGTCCTTGCTTTTGGTCTTTTGGTTTCCCTTTTTCTCATGAGTTAAATTTTAAAACCATGGATAGGACTTGGTCTTCCTGATGATGTATTCTTATCCTCTTTATTTTCATACTTTTACACACTTTTTGGCACCCCCTTGGGTTTCTTTTTATGAGTTACAATGTAAGACCATGGATATAACCTAGCCTTCCTCACAAGTACCATCTTTTTATTATCCCAATTATTTTTCAAATACTTTTTGGCACCCTCATGGGTTTCTCTTTTATGAGTTACATTGTAAAACCATGGATAAGACCTAACCTTCCTAATAAAATCACCATATTTTTCATTCCTTTTCTAGAATATGTTTAGAAATGGTTATAAGTTCTTGATCTTTAGTCCTAGCTTTAGATTTTTCTTCTTTTTATAGATAGAATCTATATAACAATATATGTTAGCATGTTTTCCTCCATTTCCCTCATTCTTATGATAAGGAATCACACTTTTCTATCATTTTATCCTTTTTTCACCCTTTGTCACATTTTATTTGATTTGAAGTAATTCAAATTATTTTATGTTTCGTTCCTCTTGATTTTATTTCCTTTCACCCCATATTGGATAAAATAATGTCAAAGCCAAGATAGCACACTTATTTCACCTGATTTAATGAGACTCTTAGACACCATGCTCTCTAAAGTTCTCTATTTTAACAACTAAGTCCCAAGTATTCTAATGAAAGTCATCTTTAATACCCACGTTTGGTTTTATAAATCCATATCGAGGAGGAATAGAAAAATCCATCAAGAAAGTTAAGAGATAAATCATTTGAAATAAAAAGAAATGATATACAATAAGAAACATATAAATCTCAATATTCAAAATCACACCAAAAGATGTGATTACAAGCACATATCCTATCTCTAATTTAAGATCAAACTCAATAGTTAGACTCAAAATAGAGCTAAGGTTCATTGGGGTGAAATATACTAGTAGATTGGAATAGGTGAATTCAATAAACTCTATAGTGCTACCTAATTTCTTATGAAAGTACCCAATCTTCATAGTAGAATGATGAATATATAAGGCATGTTGAAGAATACATAACACATTATTAGAAGGTAGGTCCATTTTAATTTTCATGCATATATCCTTCATGGGATGATCTACATAATTCATTTATTAACCTTATACTTGTGTGGCGAAGAGAAGTTATTTAGAGTCCTTAATGACAAAAGTCCTATTTTTATAAAAAACCTAATTTGATTATCTTGACTTTGATAAAGAGTTATTCTACCTTGATTTTTCCTTCATTATCCCTTCCACCCATTCATTTCCCTCCTTGATAGGCTATGTGATTCTAATTATATTTTCGTTCTTCTATACTTCCTTCTTATTCACAACTTAAAAACATGCTATCACTACTTTATTTCAATTTTATCTATCATTAGAGAAAAACAACATGTTTGAGTGACTAGGATTCATTTTATTTACACCATGGCTCTACATTTATTGACTTGCCTTGATTTCTTTTACCATTTATCATTGTTGTACTACCCTTTTTGTAGACACATAAGTTTGTTTCTAATTTCATTCACTTTTTTCCATTGTTGAGCATGGTTGGATTGTTACTTCTCACTCATCAATGTTATTTTACCATTTTTTATTTTCCCATCTTTGTTCAAGTAAGGATTGTTACTATTATCAAATTGTTGTTTGATTAACATCCTTTTTCACATGTATCCTTGGATTTATTTGGTCAGTTGGCCTTTCTTAATTAAGGTTTACTTGTTTGAGTTTTTTTGTCTTTTGAGGCCTTAGCTTTATAGTTACCTAATTTAATCTAAATTTTGACTTGGTCATTTGGTATAACATAATACTTGTCATCTCAGCTTACCAAATTTACAAGTATGTCCTATCCACATAAAACTAGTTATCTTAGCTTTCCTATGTTTGTTTGTTTTTGCTCTTTAGTTTTGTATTATTAGGTTTGTTGAAAGTAGACTCTGCACCCTCCACAATCAAAACTATAAATACATCAGATAACCATCCAAACATAAAGGTATGTCAAGGTACACATACATTTCATTTTTCATTATTTCTATTTTATTCATTTACTTTCAGTTATTTTTTCTTTAAAATATTGTAACCTTTTTTTAGCCTCAACATTGTGTTTTACTATGTTCTTTATCAAATCATCATCTCCTATTACACCTGAGTCACACATGATGAGCTTCAAGTGGGGCATATTTATACACATAATATTTTCATACTTTTATAAATTACTAATGTTTTCTATCTTGTAAGAACCCATTGAGACTCAATCTCTCTGAGTGCACACCATAAGGGGTGCATTAGAAAAGGGGTGGGTAGACCATTGGTACTTTATAGGATTATTGTCCCTTATGGCCACTTATTACCAATCTAACTAGATCTTAAAACATTACCTTAAGTTATTACTTCTCTTTTTAACACTCTAGTATTTTACCACTTTTTGTACCCCTTTCTCCTAACCTAAAACCCCTTTTGATAGTTTACATGACTAGGTCAAATGGGTTGACCTTGTACTCTTATTGGTGAAACTCATTTAAGGTCTAGGTCATCTCTTGGCTAACCTAGATTGTGACCTAGTGAGTTTTTTTGAAATAATGATACGAGGTCAACTGGGTCAACCTTATCAACCAAAAATTTTAGAAGGGTTTAGGGTTAGATCTGACTATATAAACACATCCATTTTTCCATTCTTGCAGAGACATCAAGAGTTATTATTTATTTACACTTATTTACAATCTGCTCTTCCACCATTCTAATTAAGGAATCTTAGCTTAGGGTTTCTACTTGGATAATATAGTCTTATGGAGAAGTTTTATATGCTTTGGCTTTTTTTAGTGATCCTTAAAACCCAAAAAAACCTCTTGTGAAACACCTTTGGCTAAGGGAGAGATTGAGTATTGATGGGTTCATCTTCCAAGTAAGTATATCTAACTTTGCACCTCTATTTAGTAGATAAAAGTAGCATAATTATTATCTTTTGAATAATATTACTCTTCTTCTCAGTGCATTAAGGTCTTATCTATACATATATTAATTAGGATTCTCTTATGCATGTTTAATTTTGTTTGTTTACTAACCCCCACTTTGTACCACAAGCTTTGGTGAGCACTAGATTAGATTTATTTGGTTTACTTATTAGTGTATTGAATATGAAAACATATGACTTAATTAGGGTTATTATGTGGTTTTACTTGACTAGAGACTTTGAAACCCTCCCTAGTGATATTATTTGTGATAAGATATCCCCTAATTGGATCTAGTGGATCTATATATTGGTCATGTTCTCGATTAACTAATGTATCCCCAATTGGAAGTGTAATTAGGATCTATCCTCTATAAGCTAGGATTGATTTGTAGATCTGATCCTTTTTTTATTGCATATAGATGGATCTTCATTTTCTTGAATTTGTTACATGAGAAACTTGTGATGATAAGGAGAGGTACGAACTAAATCCATAATAGGTATTTTGTAAGACATGGAGTTGAGATATTCTATGAAGTTTGAATGGGTTTTGGAAGAATTGGCACAAGGATTAGAAGGTAAAGTATGTTTATGAGGAATAGAAGTGGTTGGGGATTTAGAAGGAGCAGTTGGTTCCTCATTAGTTTCTAAATCTAAATGAGTAGTGATAGTATATTTGAGTATTTTTTATTCTAAATATGGTTTTTTCGGTTTAGTGACAAGATATTTTTGAGCTAGTTTACATCAATAATTGAACTTAGTTAAATTGACATATTGGGAGTTATTATAACATTAGTCATAGTTAACATCAATTACACAAACATAATTGTTGGCTTATTGAGTGTTAGATGTGGAAAATGATTTTTGGTTATTAGAAAAGAAGCTTTGGGAGCATTTCATTTTTGATAAGCATTAATGTAATATTAAATATAGATATGAATCATGGCTTCAAGATTGAAGGAATCACCAAGAATATAGAAGATAGCAAATTTTTTAATCCCTCTACATATTTCATGAGAATGACCAATGTCAATATAGAATCCATAAAATTGATTGGTATCATACCATTTGGGAGGATTATTGGGATAAGTAAATGGTTAAATGGTGATAAAAATTATTTCATTTATTACACAGTTAATAGTGTGTGAGAAGGTTGGAAATTCTCAGCTTTGGTAACTCCTAGTTTAGGTTGAAGAGGATTAATAGTTATATTATTAGTTAAACATTGAAAACATACTTTAATAAATTTAGTAGTAGGTTTAAACTATTTTATTAATAAGTCTTAACACTTAACTTGGTCAAGATATTTATTTATATTTTGAGGAGAAAAAGTATAAACCATATATTGAAGTGAAGGATTTATTGTTATTATAAAGAGTTTAAACAAATTATCATTAGTCATGTTATGATCGACCTTGTGATCTAGATATTTACGTTGCTTGATAAAATCATGAGATGGTTCAGTGGGAGAATGCTTAGAATTAATGGAATGGCTAAGGTAGTTCTCTGAAATATCATTGTGTTGAAACTCTTTAACTAAAGGATTGACTAAATCCTCTATTTTACATATAGAATGTTTGGGAAGTTGACTATACCTTTCCAATACATTATCAGAGAAATTTTTAACTAAGATGTTAGTTTTGTAAAAAATATTAGTTTGGATCCACCCCTTATAAATATTGACAAATTCCTTAAGAAAATATTTAAGGTATTTAGTTCCATCATATTTAATAGTTGACCATATGTTACCAATATCAATAGAAATAATGAAATGGGATAAAGGATCATTTTGAATGTGTTGAAGTATTTTATTTTGTGTGATAGGTTTTGGAATGACATTTCCCATGACATCTCAAAGAGGGGGAGGAATATTTTTTTGATTTTTTTGAGGGAGAAGAATGGGAGGTTGATTAGCCATGTTGATTAAATGATGTTGTAGTTGCATCATTTGGGTGGTGTTATATGTTTGAATTATGTTCATTTGTTGCACTATATATACAAGAATATCAATTGTATCAATGGGTATATTAGTTTTTATAGGACTCCATGAATTGGTATTAGGTGGAGGGTTGTTAGGTGGTGGATTCCCTATGGGGTTCTTAAATATACTTGTGTCAATTTCCCCCAAATTATGGTGAGATGTTTAAAGATGGGAATTGTATTGATAGTTATGAAAAGGATTTTATCCACTAATATCATATTTTGGATGAGTTATTTGAACCATGTTATAATCTAAATATGAGGGAGGAGAAAAAGTATGCCAAGAGTGAGGATCCTCTTGGGAGGTAAAGAGAGGTAGAAATATCACCTTATATAATGCATAAATAGATTTAGGTTATCTACGAATATTTTTATAGGGGATTTTATGATGCTTAATGAAATATTATAAGATTAAAAAATAAGAGGTAAGAATAAGGATAGAGTCAAACAAATAGAGAATAGAGTTAGCCAATAGTACATAGTTGACTGGTTCGATAGAGATCTATAAATAAAATTCATAGAACATAAATATAAGGATACACAGTCATGTACTCTAACTTTGAACTAAAAGAGATGAAATTTAAATAGGCTAAAAATAATACATAGTTGTATGGGTCAAAATGGTACTACTAAAAAGGGAACACAAGATGAAGCTAAGGATACACAGTCATGTAGGTTGATTGTGTACGTATGTTAGGAAGGCTAAATGGTGTGTA
The DNA here is from genome assembly GCA_037957365.1 of Torreya grandis. Lineage (NCBI taxonomy): Eukaryota > Viridiplantae > Streptophyta > Pinopsida > Cupressales > Taxaceae > Torreya > Torreya grandis. The sequence continues at coordinate 199,435 of JARHVA010000725.1, read as the reverse complement.
AGAGAATATTTTTGCGTGAATATTTTTTTAATGATAAAATTTTAGAAAAATGGTTATTTTAGACACATTTTTATGATGTAAAATCTCTCCTCAAGCAAAGTGAAGGCTCCCTTTTTATTGCTCACTAAAACAATAAGTTATTATTTACACTAATTTTTATCAGAATTGGTGTTGTCATATAATGCAAACCTATTTTTTTAGAATTGATTTTTTCTTAAAAACTTTCTTCCATTATTTAAATTGTATTGTGAAAACATAAAAATACTTGATGAAACAAGGATAACCGATATTCAGATTAGTTAGCCGAAAGAGTAACTAGAAAGATACTAGCAAAGTAATGTGAATAGATGGAACAAAGTGCAACCCAGAGTCTTCAAATTATTTCCAAAAAATATTAAAATCACTAAATAATAATAATTTATATCCCAAATTCTCCTCAATAAGTCACTTCTAATAATGAACACAAACCTAGTAACTAAAATATAGTTCAAAGACTCCAAAATCAGCTTCCTAGAACCTTCTATTTTATAGAAATTTCACATCACAATCCAATAAAATAAAAAGAAATGTAATGGAAAAGACATAAAAACATCTCCAACACACCAAAATTTTATCTCAACACAAATATTGAAATATCACTTGATTTTCTTATATTGAATGAAATTCAAGATTTACAATATGAACACAAAGTTTCAAAATTGTTTCTCAATTCAGCAACATTTCCCTTCTATATCTCTTGGTCCCATTTTACAAGTAACATATTATTATTTATAATAAGTAACTATGATTAAAAAAATAATAAATTATTATAAAACAAATTCCAAATTGACTTAGGATTGTGCATTTTTCCTACATGTAAATTACACCAAACAAATTACACATGAAAGTTTACAAAAATAAACTAAGTGTATTTAGACATAGGAATTTATTCCTTTTTTATTATTCTCTAGATATTCCTCTTATCTCTTCAATGTATCTTAGACTTCATCATTTTTTGTCCCTAATGTATTTTTGAAGATGGTAAGGACTCGTGTGATGGAATCTTCTAGATTAACTAGCAAGTCCTTACTTTCATCCAAGATTCTTTGTAATTTATCCATTATGATTTGAAACTCAACAAATTTATTAATGGAGTCAAGTGTGAAAGTTTGTATCTCAATATTTCTCTGAATCAAATATGAGAACTCTTGAGCTACTATCTCTTTAGGATGAATTTATTGGGAAACATCTCTAACCTGACAATGAAGCTCTCCAATTTTATCTGTGAGATCTAACATCTTATAATTACACATATATTCATCTTCTTTGAGATATTTAATAAGATTATCAAGAAATTCTCTTTTATTCCTCATTGTTTCTCTATACTCAATAAATAATTTTCTATTTGGAATGACCTTTTACTCAACTAAGAGTTTCAACTTGAGATGATGTAGTTAAGTCCATGTATCAATATCCTTCTTAGTAAATTCTAAATCTTGAGTGGGTGTCTTAATAATTTGTTGAATTTCCACTTTCAATTCACTCAAGTGATTCAAAAACTCAATGGTGTAATTCAACCTTTGAGTTCCTTATGTCATCAATCTCTCAATCTAGGCATTGACCACCCAACCTTGAGATCCAATTTTCTCAACCTGTTGAATTGCCTTTTTTTATTCTCATGCTCAATAGGTTCAACAAACTGAAAATATTTTTTGATATTTAGTATAAAAAATTTAAGATATTCTACTTTTACTTTGAGTTGATCTTTAATTTTCTCGTCCTTGTCATATCTTTCTAGCAAGGATGCCATGGCTACCTATAAATCCTCCTTTGCACCTTCATGCATCTATTTACCTAGATTTATCTATGTAACCACATATTCACACACTTGGATATGTTCAATTTTTCTATCTTGGGGAGGTAAAATAACCTTGACATACTTGTGTCTAGACTAAAAAATTACCCTTGACATGGTTTTAGATTTTTTTGTTGTTTTAGGCTTTATTGGCATAATCTGACCAAAATCAAAATCCTCAAGAGAAACAACTTACTTATTCTTCTTAGGAGTTTGAATCATCATCCATGGAAGAAAATAATATGTATCTTTTGGGACGGAGGATGCCAAGGATTCTGAAGTTTGGGGAAGACAATTTTAAAGTGGGTGGAGTAGAAAGTGAGGTGGTGGAGGTAATTGGTGGTGGAGTTGACACCAATGGGATTGTGGTTATGATTTTTAGGGTTTGGGTTAGCGTTAATGATACTTTGGTTTCTAATGTCAAGCTAGATATTGGGTTAATAGGGCTTGAGTTGTTATTTTGGAGGAAGATGTAGACATAAATTTATCCATATCTTGTTGGGTGAAATAAAAATAATTTAGAGACCCCAATGACTTTGAAGGACTAGGAAAATTTGATAATGAACAAAAACTTGATCTAGTGTGACTTGTGAGGGAAATTGAAAGAGTGTGGCACTAGGAGGTGAAGGTGGAGATGAAAGATCAACTTGAGTAGGAACACAACCAAGTGGTACAATTGTATTTGTAAGGGGAAATTTGTAAAATATTACTTATGAGATTATAGTTTGATAAGTTTCAACCAAAATAACCTCTAATTGTGTAGCTTTTGACTATGAATATTGTTGAATCACTGGTTGAGGTAATTATGAGATTGTTTGTTGAGGTGGTGCCTCACTCATGGCTAGGTTTTCCTCCTTTTTTATTTGATGACTTTCTTTTGCACTAGCTTCTTTTTCTTTTCTCTTGCATTTACTTAAAAACACAAACTTTGGTTTCTATTTGGAAGTGGATGCATCTTCTTTGTTCTTTGTCCTCAAATATTTGCATTTCTTTGTAGTATATTCATCATATTATTCCTCAAAAATAGTTTTGAAATGTTTTAACTTCATACCTTTAGACTCTAACCAAGCATTAGGCTTTGTAAGAATAGGTTGAAATATGTCTTTAATTGATGTGGATTCTTTGATAGGCCATTGGATTGGAGGGAGAGGAGTGGAAGCTACCTGATTACCCTCATATGATGGGTATAATACATTCTCTCCATCTAAAAAATTTACTGGAATATTGGCCAGCTTTATATTATCAATTTGGTCAGTAGTAAGATGGTTGTAATCCAACTTCCTTACATCTTCATCAATTCTACATTCTACCTAGATGTCTTCAATCCTATATACATGAGTAAAATTAATCTTGAGCTTATCCTTCATCAACTTGTAATCAAATTATTCTCTACTTTTAAATCTATTCAGAGTTATCCACTATAATTCAGTTTCCATGATTTTGGCCTTTGGAGTGGTTGCAATATTACACCACCTAATACTGATTAGAAACTTAAAACCTCATTTATGAGAATTTTATTGCTTCTTATGCACACTCATTACTTTCCTACACATCTCCATAAATATCAATTTATTTCTTGGATAACTTGGTAGCATGTATGGTTGCTCATCAAATCCTCCTACCCTAATGTAGGTGAAAGTTGGGAACTGTAGAAAGATACAACCAATATTATTAACTATTACCCATGCCTAATTTTAAACTTTCTTTTTCTCAAGATCTTATTCAAAAATATAAATGAATTTGTATAATAAATCATCATTGACTTTCCTATAATGCTTTACACTTTCCTTGAGAGTCAACTGAGGGTAATAATCATACAGGGACCTTCTTTCTTTCTCCAACACTAGTTAACCTTGAGAAATATCTCATGCTAGATAAAGCATATACCAGATAAGAATTCATATTAAATTTTAGAGAAGAGATCACCTCAGAGATTTGGTGACATATGGCATCACTAATCTAACTACCCCAAGAGATTTTTTGCTTGCCCTTTTTGATGATGAAGATGTAACTATACATCCAATCTTGGAAGACATTAGAGCTGGGAAGCCCATTAAATATAATTAGGAGGGTAATAAAGTATTTTACCTCCTCTAATAATTCACTAAGATAAAGTTACATGGGCCATCTTGCAATGGAATGTTGGGGAGTCTTGAGCTATTTAAAATTGATGTGTTTTTTGCACTTGTTTGAGTTCATATCATAGTACTCTTGGGTAGAGTTTAAAGTTATATATAAGTATTCTTTAATATCTAAGAAATGAAAGTTTTTATCAAAATACTCATCATCTATCTAAATTATTACCTTCCCACTCACATCCTTGACTGATTTGATCTACTTATAAAAATGTATAGCCACTATTAGGACAAATTCTAAATCTTGTGATGACACAAGGAAAGCTATGACCAAATTAATCTCACTATTTAAAATAGTATGCATGTGTGATGCAATGGGTTCCCTCCCTAGTATATGAAATAACACTACCATGTTAACATGGCCAATCTTAGTGTCTTTAATTTGGTCCATTTTTGTCTTGATTGTAGATACTAGAAACACCTTAGAACTTGTACTTCATGGTTTTCTTAGCAAGTGAATCATCTGACATTGATTAAATAACTACATGTAAGAATTATTCATTATTATAGAGTTAATATTTTCATTCATCTTGGATAAAATTCAAGAGTGCAAAAAATCCATGCTCCTACATGAGATATGGATAAAATTGGTCTTTGGTGTAATCCAGAGAAAATTATCTAAATTGCATAGGAATTAGTGAAATTTTGGGGTTAAGGTGCAAGTAAAAAAAATTATCTAACTTTCACCTTATTTGGATATGTTTTAGGTGTGTGTTGGATAATTTTATTTGACTTGCACCTTGCTTGGGCTTTGAATCATGCAAGTTTTGGTGTAAGTTAAAGAAAATTCTTTGACTTGCACCTTGTATCTCATTATTGTAGGTCAAAGAAATTTCTCTAACTTACACCCTTGGTTTTGATCTCATAGTGCACATTAGATAAAAATATCCAACATGCACCAAAGGGTAAGTTGTACACATCAAATAAAATTCTCTCATGTACACTATGGTAAAACAACATACCAAGATTGGTGTAGGTCAGATAAAAATCTTTGACCTACACCATGGGTTTTGGAAGAAAGGTGTAGTTTTGAGAAAATTATCTGATGTGCACTGTGGTATGGTAGGTTGGTTGGGGTGAATATCAAATAATTTTTTATGACATGCACTTAAGGGTTTTGAGAGATTTTTATAACATGCTTTGAAGTATGGTGGAGGGTTTTGAATGTGTTAAACATGAAACATGGAGAATTTACAAGTTATTTCCAAGAAAAAATAATCATGAAACAATAATAGAATCAATCAAAATACAACAAAACAAAACAAACAAAAATAAAACAAATTAGGACAAGCTAATAAAAATGAAAAAATGAAGGAAAAACAAACAAAATTTACCTATAGTGAAGATAAGGTCTATAAATGGAAGAGGAAATCAAAAAAAAAGGTGGCAAAGAATGTGCATGAGTACATGAAATGGTGACAATAAATGCACATGAGATAAAAAATGATGGAGTAAACAAGCATAAAAATGGTGGAGGAGCAAAGGTGAAAAATAAAAATTATAGGGTGATTATATATAAACATGGTATTTAATGCCCCATTAATTACCAAGTTAGGTGGTTAGACCTAGATGTAGGGTTGGAGAATTTCTTTGACCATGCACATTCAATGTCGAAGAAATTCTCTACTTCTGCATGCAATGGTGTAGTTCAAAGAAAATTATCTAACTTGCACCAAAATGAACTTGGTGTAGTTCAAAGAAAATTTTCCAAACTACATGGGGTAGAAAAAATCCCTCAAAAGTCTAAAATTTTAAGGAGAGACTAACACAATAAGGTAATGATCAACCTCATTTTGAATGCTTAAAGGTCATGGGATATGAAATGGACAAGTTTCATAGGGGTTATCCCATGAATTGAGCCTTCTAAATTCAAGGATAATAGTTAGCTCTGACTGGGGAATTTCCTTCAAGCATTCTTAGAAATGCTTGAAGGAAAGAGAATCCTAGAACTCTAAGTGCCATTTTCCATTAGGCCATAGAGTCAAGCAACTAACCAAATAAAAATACAAAACAAAAATAATATATATATGTACAAACTTATTGGAAATTCACTGAGTGAAAAGTTTTAGATGTTTCCTGCTATAGGGCAGTGATAATGGTGTTCTATCCTGGTATTCCAAAAGGAAATTATGTTCCCCACTAAGCTAGTGAATGAGTAAAAGACCCCTCTACAAAGAATGAAATTTTTCATGCATTCCTTTTGGTTCTCTTCTCTTGTCCCATAAAATAACTAGATCTCCAAATCAAAAATCTCATGACTTGGATTTCTTGTCAAAAGTTTCCTTGATGTGACTTTGATGTTTAGCAATATGGTCTACCACCTTTATACATTGTTCCTCTATCTTGGAAAGGTACATATTAGACATATCTAAGAAGATTTCAAATGTTTCATCTTCAATTGCCTTTGCCATTTTGAGAGTGGGCAACTTCAATGTGATAGGTATTTATACATTCAATCCATATAAAAGTTAAAAAGGAAAAATACCAATCATTCTCTTGGGAGCGATAAAATAATCCCATAATGCATCATATAATGCCTTGTGCAAGGTTCTCTAATTGTCCTTTACCAACTTACTGATGATAGTTACCAAATTGTTATTACTTGACTCAGCTTGACCATTTCCCTGAGGTAACTAGTCTGAGGTGTGAGATAGAATAATTCCTTATTAAAAATATAAATTGGTCATCTCTTGAGATGTGAAGCAAGAATAGTTATCAGTTATAATTTTTTTAGGCACACCAAATCTTTTGATGATATTTTATTTGAGGAAGTTACAAAAAATCTCTAAAGTGGCATGTCTAGTTAGAATTTCCTCCACCCACTTCATAAAGTAATATGTTGCCATAATAACATAACTATTAAATTCACTTGATATTGGGTTCACCATGCCAATGAAGTTGATAAACAATTTCTTAAAGGGTTCTTCAATAACCATTGGCTTAAGAGGTAGAGCTGTTAACTTGGGTTTACTCACAAATTATTGGCACTTATCCTATTTACACACCAAAGTTTATGCATCCTAAATAGGTATTGGCCAATAATATCTTTCCCTCAAAATCTTGTGAGACATGAATAAATCTAAAAAATTTCCTCCACATGTTAATTCATGAAAATATTCCAAATTACCTTGCTATTATTTATCTACACATCATAGAAAAATTCCATCAATGTTTCACTTATACAAACCATTGTCCCAAAGGACAAGATTTTTAGCCTTAAGCTTGATTGTCCTCTTCTCCTTACAAGACAAATTATTTGGATAGTCTCCATATGTAAGGAAATGAGAAATATCATAATACCATTCATTCATTATGCACATGAGCAAGACCATAGGAAGTTATTATGTATCTCCTTCACTGTTGGGTACCTCTTCTCGATTAGTCTTTATCATGGGTTGACACAAACCTTCTCCCCACATAAGATTTTTAGGATTGATCTCCATATCATAATCTTGGATCTTGGTAATCCAATTATCTCTTTTGCCTCTAAATTCTTTTAAAGTTAAAATGGACTTAATTATAGAATCTAGTACTAGCACCATGGTGTGAGAGTTAAGGATGTAATACCTAAAATGATTAACTACTTTCACCATAGCATAATCATATTTTTCCATTGATGAATACTTGAGTTCATGAGCCTTTACAGGGAATCTCATGAAATATATGGGAGATTCAATCCCCTCTTCATTTGGTTATACCAAGATTGTAAATAAGGTATGTTCTGAAGCATAACTATACATGATAGAATTCTTGGTATAGTCAAAGCAGACTAAGATAGGAGAAAGTGAAATTACTTCCTTAATATCATGAAATGTCATTCTTATTTCTATGTTCTAATGGAATATTGATTTCCCTTTCATCATATCAACAATATGATGTGTCTTTTCAACAAAATTAGGAACAAATCTTCTTAAGAAATTAATCTTCCCAAAGAAGGAATGGAGTCCTTTCTCACTTCATGGTAGAGTAAGATTCTAAATTGAATTAAACCTTTCATGATCAATCTTTATTCCTTCCTTAGACACAATGTTTCTAAGGATTTTACCTTTAGTAACCCTAAAAATGGATTTCTTGGGATTAAGAGATATCCCATGTTCGCAGCATCTTTCAAGCACTTAATGTAAATGGTCACAATGATCTTGTTTATTTTTTCAGAAAATTGTTAGATCATCTAGGTATATGATGATGAACTTACCTATTATATCTTAGAAATCCAAGTTGATAGCCCTTTGAAAGGTAACACCATCATTGATCAATCCAAAAGACATTTTGTGATATGTAAAAGTACCCCATGGAGTAGTGAAGGTTATTTTATGTTTATCTTCATCATTTAACTCTACCTAATTTTATCCTAAAAATCCATCTAGCATGGACAAAATATTTAAACCTATTACTATTTATAGTACTTGATCCATTACCAGTAGTGGGTAATTATCCTTGAGTGATGACTGGTTTAGATTATGAAAGTCAACACAGATGTAGATTTTTCCACTCTTTTTCCTCATAGGAACAATATTAGTTATCCATGTGGAATGATGTATAGGAAATTTAATCCTATAATTCAACAACTTTTAAATTTTAATGAGGATGATACTTGAGATTTTGGTAATATACTGTCATTATTTCTACTTATGAGGCCGAGACCCTAACTTGAGAGGAATATCATGTTGCACCTCCTTTGGTTATAAAGATTTTAGATCAGCATATGAATATGGTAATACATCAATCTACCAACATAGGATTCCCACCAACTTCTCTCTTTCTTCTAATGAGCATCACTTACCAATAGTTATCATTTTGGGATGATCTTTTGTCCCTATATTGACTTGTTTAATTTTTGTAGATGAATCTAATTCTAATTGTTGGCATATAATAAATCGATCATGTTTATTAAAAAGTCTCTGCAAAGAACCAACCCTTTAGGAATATTATTCCCTCTCAGCTACAATATTTCTTCACCAATTTCCTCATTAACTTTACAGATTGATTATTGAGGAGTAGAGTCACTTCCTTCAAAATATAACTCACTAAAATTTTCTACCTTATCTAAGAATGAGATGACCTGATCATCATTGTTGAAAACCTACCAATAATTGACATTTTTGGGAACACTAGGCCAAAAAACCAACTCAATGGTATACTTTTTTCCTTAGAAATCTTTATGAGGAATTAGGAGAGTGGCTGAAATAGCCAATGAATCTACCTTATATTTGCATTCTCTTAGAACTACTGATATATTGAAAGCATCAAAACTTTCCATGCAATCCTAAACTCAATTATGGTAATTTATTAGCCTTTAATTCTTTATTTGATATAGATTATTAACTTGACAAATGACTAACTTGACATCACACTAATCATGAAGGTTTTTAACTCCTTTTTTTTTGTAACCTCCATTCCTAATAACAAGGCTTCATATCACAAGTATTATTAGTGTTATAAAAATATAACTTGAAATAAAAAGGGAAAATTTTTCCTTTTGGGGATATGAGAACTAACCTAATTTTATATATAGTTGAAGAATAACAACCATCAAATTCTAAAGTCCAAACATCATTTGAACTTTAAATTCTGATAGTTTTGAAATCTAAAACTTCTTCATCTGAAGTGGATGGTTTATCTATTTCCTAATCTTTATCTAAAATATTAATTGAAGATATTGGATCTTCATTTGTGGTTACAAAATACATACCCATTCTAAAGTTTCAAAAAGGATCTAGCGTTTTGGATCCTTAGCCTTTGTCATAGTATATTTGACTTGCTTCTTTGGATGAAGTTTTTGCATCATGCCTTTGAAATGTATTCTAGCCTTAGACCAATCCATGCTGATTTCACCACCAACATATTTACAAAATTTGTGTCCCAACAAAACTCCATATGATGCTAGAACATCAACCATTATAACCATCATCTTTATCTTTTTCTCCATAAAAGTGGTAAATACAAATTGTGCATCCTTGAGTTGGCCTATGAGAGGTACTTGCTTAGATTCCATTAAAAATTAATGGACAAAATTATTTGTCAAGGTTAATCCCAAGGTAGTAGCTACCTTGGCCAACATCACATTATCATAAGCACTCAAATCAATAACGCAATTATTGACCTTATAACCATTGATAAATAGGGAAATATAGAAAGGTTCTATCTTTTGGAGTTATATGTAGGAGTTACAACCAACTTATTTTGATTTGGTCTTGGCTTAGGGTCAATCAACACACTCTTAGATGATGTATGATTAGGATTGATCCCTTTGATTTTTAAAAACTTTGACAATATTTCAAATTAATCAAGATTGGACTGGAGGTACTTAGACTCAGACATTTGGATTCTTGTCTTTTTGGCATGTTTTATGATATCAAAAGCTAGATATGGGGTAGTTGAGGAAGAAAAAGTATTTTCATTTTTAGGTTTTGGGTTTTGGGCACTGTGTCTAGATGTAGAAGGAGGAGTAGGATGAGTAGGTGTACTTACTCATTTATCCATCATTGTGTCTTTTGGTTGAACTAGCAAGGGAGTTCCTCTTTTGGCAATCATAACCTCTTGACATGGTTCATCCTTGGAGTTATCTTTATAAACCTTCTATTTTTGATTAATCTAACTTTGAGAATGGGTGAATATGGCATAAGACTCACCATGTGTATCTTTTTCTTATTCAACTTCTTCTTCAAAGTTTAGAAACTTGATATTGGAGTTTACAGCTTCTCCTTATTCATCTCTTATGAAGGGATGATAATCATCTTCTAGAATATATTCTATCTCTAGAACATCATCATTTTTAGGTTCTACTTAGTTAACTGCTACATTATCTGATGGTGCCTCCAATGTAAGCCTTGCTTATGGTGGAGGAAGCTTATTCTGATTTTGGTTTCTTAAAACATTGTTGGAATAGTTAGAATCATTTGGGTATGTTCTTATTGGAGTATCCTTGTATGAATAAAAGGACATACTTTGGGACATTTGCTTCTTGAGTGCCAACAATTCATTTTCTAGCTTCTACACCATGGGATCCATGGTATGAGTAGATGGTGAAATTGTAGAGGGATTCCTTCTAGGCTTGTTTGAATTTTTTATTAATTTACTCACCAAGATCAAAACATATTCTACTTCAATGTCCAAGCTTTGAACATCATCAAGATTGGCTAGGGCTATCTTTGCAAAAGAAAACTAACCTTTGGCAACTAAGAATTGATGAAGAAACATTTTAAATTCTTAGGCATAGGTTGAACAACCATTGGAATTCTATTATTCAACTTAATAAACTTAGATTCAAACTCACACATGGGTTCATGGGTTTCTTTTTTCATTTGTGTGAGTTGAGCCAACAAGACATGATCATCTTCTGCTAGCTTGAACCTTGCCTCAAACTAGGCTTTGATCATAGCCCAACTTGTGATGGTTACTATTTCAAGATGTTAAAACTAATCAATAACAATAATTTGGAGTATTTTAATAAAAAATATTATAGAAACATCTTAATTTTTAACTTGAATTACTCCACATGCAATGTAGAATACAACAATATGTTCATCTGGATGTTATTTTCCATCACCATAGAATTTAGGGAAAAAAAAATTTCACCACAAGGAAGTTCATGTGATGGTGGTGCCAAATTAAATGGACCAAAATAAATCTCCTATGGACCTTGAGCAACCATTCTATGTGGATTGTACAAAGGAATAACAAGTCTTTGCAAAGACAAAATAGGCAAAACCCTATGAATGTTGGAGGCTTCCTCTGGTATAGGAGATATTGTATTGGTAGATGGAAACTTCTTATACATTGAAGAGGTGACCTTTTGAATGATAATAAAAGGTCAAATTTATGCTCTTGAAACAATTCAAATGTAGGGTCAATGTGTCCCGCTACCCTTCTGCCATGAGTGTAGCTTTATTCCACTAGATCATGAAAGTATCTAGAAAAGAAAATAGATTAATTACAACAAAATAGTATCAAACAATAAGGTGTTGATCTTATTTCAACTGAATGAGTGAAGAGCTTGATTGCACGTTCATTTTTCCCAGTGGAATCACCTTGGGTGAATATTTTTTTATCAAGAAAATGGTAGAAAAATGGTTATTTCATCCGCAGTGTGATGAGATAAAATATCTCCTCAATAAAAGGGGAAGCTCCCTTTTTATTGATAACTAAAACAAGTTATTATTTATACTAATTTTATCAAAATGGGTGTGTTCATATCATCCAATCCTCTTTTTTTATAATTGATATTTTCTTACAAACTTTCTTTCATTCTTTACAATGTATTGTGAAAATATAAAAATATTTGATGAAACAAGGATAATCGATATTTGGATTAGTTAGCTGAAAGAGTAAATAGAAAGATACTAGTAACGTAACGTGAATAGATGGAACAAAGTGCAGCCAAACTTCTTCACCTTATTTCCAAAAAATATTAAAATGACCAAAGAAGAATAAATTGTGGCCCAAAGTCTCCTTGGTAAGTCACTTTCAATGATGAACACAAACCCAATAACTAAAATGTAGCTCAAAGACTCCAAAATCAGATTTTTGTCACCTTCTATATTATATAAATTTCACACCACAATACAATCAAATCACAAGAAAATGTAATGGAAAAGACATAAAAACATCTCAAACACACCAAAAGTTTATCTCAACACAAACATTGAAAGATCACTTGGTTTTCTCATATTGAATGTAATTCAAGATTTACAATATGAACACAAAGTTTCAAAATTATTTCTCGATTCAGTAGAATTTCCATTCTATATCTCTTGGTTCCATTTTACATATAGAATCCTCTTATTTATAATGATGAGCTTTGAATAAAAATAGGAAAAACATAAATATTTGAATTATTCTAAGATAGAGTCCAATTTGACTTAGGATTGTGCACTTTTACTACATGTAAATTACACTAAATAAAATTACACATGAAAGTTTACAAAAATAAACTAGGTGTCCTTAGACATAGGAATTTATTCCTTTTTACTCTTTACTAGATATTCCTTGTACTTCTTCAATGTAGCTTGGACTTCATCACTATTTAGCCCTGATGTATTTTTGGAGATAGCAAGGACTCTTGTGATGGAATCTTTTAGATTAACTGGAAAGTCCTTGCTTTTATCCAAGATTATTTGTAACTTATCCATTATGATTTTAAACTCAACCAATTTATCAATGGAGTCAAGTGTGAAAGTTTTATGTCTCAATATTTATCTAAATCAAAGATGAGAAATCTTGAGTTACTATCTTCTCAAGAATAATTTCTTGGGAATCATCTCTAACCTAACAAGGAAGCTCTCCAATTTTATTTATGAGACCTAGCATCTTATCATTACACATATCTTTATCTTCTTTGAGATATTTAATAATATTCTCAAGAACTTCTCTTTTATTCTTCATTAATTCTCTATACTTAATGAATACTTTTCTATTTGGAATGACATTTTGCTCAACTAAGAGTTCCAACTTGAGCTGACATAGTTGAGTCCATGTATCAATAGCCTTCTCAGTTAATTCTAAATCTTGAGTGAGTGCCTTAAGTGTTTTCTAAATTTCCACTTTTACTTCAGTCAAGTTATTCAAAAATTCAATGGTAGAATATAACTATAGTGTACCTTATGTCATCAATATCTCAATCCAAGCATTGACTACCTGACCTTGAGATCCAATTTTATTAGCCTGCTAAATTGCCTTTTTTGTGTTCTCATATTCAATAGGTTTAACAGAGTCAAAATATTGTGTGATCTTTAGTAGAATAGAGGTTATATATTCTACTTATACTTTGAGTTGATATTTAATTTTCTTATCCTTATCATATCTTTCTAGCAAAGATGCCATAGCTATCTGTAAATCCTCTTTTGCACCTTCATGCATTTATTTACCTATATTTATCCATGCAATCACATATTTAGACACTTAGATATCTTTAATTTTTCTATATTAGGGGGGGGGGCATAGTAACCTTGATATACTTTTGTCTAGACTTAAAAATTACCCTTGACATGGTTTTATCTTTTTTTTATTGTTTTGGTCTTTATTGGCACAAGCTGACCAAAATCAAAATCAACCGAATATATAGCTTGCTTCTTCCTCTTAGGTGTTCGAGTTATCATACAAAAAAAAAGAGGAGATTTATCTTTTGGGATGGAGGATGCCAAGGATTATGAATTTTGGGGAAGACCAATGGTTTGTGAAGTGGGTAGAATGGAAAGTGAGGTGGTGGAGGTAACTAGTGCTGGAGTTGACACCAATAGGATTTTTTCTATTATTGATGGGGTTTGGGTTAGCATGAATGATAATTTGGTTTCTAATGGTAAGTTGGATACTAGGGTAGTACAGGGTTGAGTTGTTATTTTTGAAGAAGATGTGGACATGAATTTATCCATATCTTGTTGGGTGAAATAAAAATTAGTTAGAGACACCAACAACTTCAAAGCACCAAAAACTTGATCTAGTGTTCCTTGTGAGGGAACTTGAAAGAGTGTGGCACTAGGAGGTGAAGGTGGAGATGAAAGAACAAATTGAGGAGGAACAAAACCAATTGGTATAATTTTATTTACAAGGGAAACTATGGAAAAGGTTACCTATGAGACTATAGTTTGAGAAGTTTCAACCAAAGGAACCTATAATTGTGTAGCTTCTGATTGTGAAGATTATTGAATCACTGGTTGAGGTAATTATGAAATTATTGGTTGAGGTGGTGTCTCATTCATGGCTGGGTTTTGATCCTTTTCTTTTTGATCACTTTCCTTTACACTAGTTTCTTTGTCTTTTCTCTTGCCTTTACTTATAAAAAAAACCTTTTTTTTTGGAAGTGGAGGCATCCTCTTTGGTATTTGTCCTCATCTCCACTCATTTCTTGATAGTATCTTTAACATATTCTTCCTCAGAACTAGTTTTGAAATGTTTCAACTTAATACCTTTAGACTTTAACCAAGCATTAGCCCTTGTAAGAATGGGTTCAAATCTATCTCTAATTGATGTGGATTCTTTTCCAAACCATTGGATTGGAAGGAGAGGAATGGAAGAAACCTAATTACCCTCATATGATGGGTCTAATACATTCTCATAATCTAACAAATCTACTAGAATATCAACCAATTTTAGATTATCAATTTGGTTAGCAGTAAAATGGCTATAAGATCACTTCCTTACATCTTCATCAGCTCTACATTTTACCCAAATATCTTCAATCATGTTTACATGAGTGAAATTATTCTTTATGTTCTCCTTCATCATCCTATAATCAAAGTCTTCTCTACTTTTGAATCTCTTAATAGTTATCCACTATAATTTAGTTTCCATGGTTTTGGCCTTTGGAGTGGTTGTAATAGTATACATCCCAATACTAATTGGAAACATAAAACCTAATTTGTGATCATGTGACTACTTCTTATATACCCTCATTACTTTCCTTCACATATCTAGCAATATCAATTTATCACTTGGATACCTTGGTAGCATGTATGGTTGCTCATTGAATCTTCCTACCCTAATGTAGGTGAAGGTTGGGAACTATAGAAAGATGCCACCAATATTATTAAGTATTGCCCATGCCTATTTGGAAACTCTATCATTCTCAATATCTTATTCAAAGATGCAAATTAATTTGTATAATAAATCATAATTGACTCTCTTATAATAATTTACACTTTGCTTGAGAGTCAACTGAGGGTAATACTCATATACTAGGACCTTCTTTCTTTATCTAACACTATTTAACCCTAGGAAATCTCTCATGCTAGCTTTAACATATACTAGGTAAGAAATCATATAAAATTTTAGAGAAGAGGTCACCTTGAAGATTTGGTGGCATATGGAATCACTAATTTGACTACATCAGAAGATTATTTGTTTTCCTTTTTGATGATGAAGATGTAATGATACATCCACTATTGGAAGACATTTGAGGTGGGAATCCCCTTAACTCTATTCATTAGGGTAATGAATTCTCCTACCTCCTCTAAGAAGTCACTATGATAAAGGTACTTGGGGCATATTGTAATGGAATGTTAGGGAGTCTTGATCCAATTAGAATTGATTTGTTTCTTACACTTGTCAGAGTTCTTATCATAGTACTCTTGGGTAGAGTTCACAGTTATATCTGAGTATTATTCAATATATAAGAGATTAAAGGCTTTGTCAAAATACTCATCATCTAGCTAAATGATCACCTTCCCACTCACATCCTTGACTGATTTGCTCTACTTATCAAAATGTGTAGCCACTGTTAAGACAAATTTTGAATCTTATGCTGACATAAGGAATGTTGTGGCCAAATGAATCTCACTATTTAAAATAGGCTACATATGTGATGTAATGGGGTCCCTCCCTAGTCTATGTAAGAACTCTACCATGTCAACATGGCTAATCTTAGTGTCTCTGATATGGTCCACATTTCTCTTGACTGTAGATGATAGAAATACACCTTAGAAATTATACTTCATGGTTTTCTTGGTAGGTGAATCATCTAAAATTGATCAAATAACTACAAGTAATAAGTTTCCATCATTATAGAGTTATCATTTTCATTCATCTTGGATAAAATGCAAGAGTGAAAAAAATTTGTGCTCCTACACGATATATAGATAAAATTGGTCTTTGGTGGAATCTAGAGAAAATTATCTAAATTGCATAGGATTTGGTGAAATTTTAGGGTTAAGGTGTAAGTAAAAATAAATTATCCTACTTGCACCTTATTTGGGTATGTTTTAGGAGTGTGTTGAATAATTTTATCTGACCTGCACCTTGGTTGGGTTTTGAATCATGCAAGTTTTGGTGTAGGTCATAGAACATTCTATGACTTACACCTTGTATTTCATTGGTTTAGGTCAAATCAGTTTCTTCAAATTACACCCTTGGTTTTGGTCTCATAGTGCACATCAAAGAAAATTATCTGGCGTGCATTGAAGGTTAGGTTGTGCACATCAAATAATATTCTCTGATGTACACCATGATACGATAGTGCACCAAGATTGGTGTAGGTCAGATAAAAATATATGACTTACACCATGGGTTTTGGAAGAAGGGTGCACTTTAGATAAAATTATATGATGTGTATCATGGTATGGTAGGCTAGTTAGGGTGCATGTTAAATAATTTTTTTTCACATGCACTCAAGGGTTTTGATAAATTTTCATAACATGATTTGAAGCACACATGAGGGTTTTTAACATGTTAAATGTGAAACATAGATAATTTAAAAGTTATTTACAAGAAAAAATAATCATGAAATAGGAATAAAATCAATCAAAAGACAACAATAATAATAACAATAAAAAATAAATTAGGGCAAGCTAAGAAAAAGGAAAAAATGAAGGAGAAACAAACAAAAACTACCTATAGTAAAGATAAGGTATACAAATGGAGGAGGAGATCAAATGCAAAGGTGGTTATGAATGTGTATGATCACATGAAATGATGATGAGAAAATCATGTGATCTCAAAAATGGTGGAGAAGGAGCAAACACGCATATAAATAGTAGAGGAGCAAAGGTGAAAAATAAATTTTTTGGGGTGATTATATATAAACTTTGTAATTAGTGCCCCATTAATTACTAAGTTGGCTGGTGGGCCTTGGGTATAGGGTCAGAGAATTTATTCAACCTTATATATGTAATATCATAGAAATTTTTTACTTCTATATGTGATGGTGCAGTTTAGAGAAAATTCTCTGACTTGCACCAAAATGAACTTGGTGTAGTTCAGAGAAAATTCTATGAACTTCATGGTGTATAAAAAATCCCTAAGAAACTCTAACTTTTTAATGAGAGATTAACACAATAAGGGAATGAGCAGCCTCATTTTGTGTGTTTAGAGCTCATGGGCTATGAAATGGACAAATTTTATATGGGTTATCCCATGAATTAAGCCTACTAAATTCAAGGATAACAACTATATCATCCAAAATGATAGTGTTTTGAAATAGAGGAAAAATTTTCAAGATAATTTTGAAGATGAAAGTAAGCACCCAAGTAGTTGGATTAATCTGGATGATCCAATAGGAATGCACAATATAAACTTGCACCAACACTAGATAATACAAGTTTTGCAATACAACATATAATGATCAAAGATCAAGAAACAACTAGAAAGTAAATGATAACTAATTGGTCATCCTAAGAAATCAATCTAATGTTGTTTTTAGGATGTTTAGGATGAAAGGGATCTATATTGGTGATGGTACTAGCTTGGTATTGGGGGATGCCCCTCACTTCACAATATTGGAGTGATAATGGTGTCAAGTGATTTTATAATATATACCATCAACCAAATATTTATAATTGAATAAAAAACCAAGTCATCCTCCCCCTTTTTGATGAAATCCAAGTAGGTCAGCCTTGGGAAGATAAATGTTTAATGTTTTTTAAATTAAAACTGATTTGGTTTGTGTGTGAAAAAGAGAATAATATTGTGATTAAAATGGTAATTTGTAAAACCACCTATTTAATCTATGTGAGTTACTATAAGAATGAAAATAACTTAAAAGAAAAGGTGAATTAATTACCAGAAAATATAAGTTAATTCATTGATTCAGATATAGTGTAGGTTTAGGTGACATTATATGCATATAGTGTAGAATATATTCAATAGGGTTGTTTCCATTCTATAGAAGTAAGATCTATAAGAGCATAGTCAAATAAGTTGACTATGTCTTCTAGATGGAAAATAGACTATTGAACTATGTCAAATAGGTTGACCTAATTTTTTGTAGGGCTATAATTTTATAGACTACAAATTTGTGAAAAATAGTACTAAAAGAAGAACTAGAATGATAAAGAGAGACATAAATGAACCTTGATGGGCATGAATGTGTTTTAGATTTCAATTTTTTACATTGTGATGTTCAAATTCTATTTCAAAATTCTTCCAATTGAGTTGAATAGTTTGAATAAGTTTGAAAAATCCTATATGTTGAAGAAGAAATGGTGAATAGAATTGACTAGTTCAACTATGTTTGCAAACATGTATGTTGACAAAAGAGAATAATAGACAGAGTAAAATAGTTTAACTATGTATGTGAATATATAACTAAAGAATAATATTGTGCCAAACTATTTGATCCAGTAACCTATATTTGGTGAAGACCTACATAGAAAAAACATAATCATTAGAGTGATTATGTGTTAAACTTGTGCATAGAGAGTTAAAACTATAAAAAATGGTACAATATAGTAATACAAATATAATATGAGGGTTTGATTCACGTCGAGTTCACTAGATTGTATACAAATGGAAATGCAACTAATTTATAAACCAATGCTAGCTTAGAGAAGATAAATCTTACTTACATTTTATTATTATTAATAAATTATATATTTGATGCCATGACCAATATAGATCTACTATAACTATCCAAGGGATTTATTACCATAATAAAAACACTATAGATGGTTCCAAATCCTCTAGTCAAGTAAAACTATGTAATAACCCTAGCTAGGTCCTATATTTTCATATTCATGAAAGTAAATGACAAGTAAATTAAAATCCTAATCCAATGCTCACCAAATCTTGTGGAACAAAATTGGGTTTAGTAAACATAAAAGTAAACATGCATAAAATAATCCTAATTAAGCTATGTATAGGTAAAACCCTAATGCATGGAGAGATAAATATATTAAAAATCCATTACTTATGCTACTTTTATCTACTAGAATAAAGAACTAAAGTTAAAGATACTTACCTTGAAGATGAACCCATTGAGACTAAATCTCTCCCTTGGACAAAGGTGCTTCATCAGAGTTTGTTATGGTTTATAAGGATCACTAAGAAAGGCCAAAGCATCCAAGAATTTTACACAAGATAATATTCTTCTCCAAGTAGAAATCCTAAGCTATAACTCCTCAAGTAGAATGATGGAAGATTAGATAGTAAAGAAGTGCAAATGAATAATTAACTCTTGTTGTCTCTCTAATAAATGGAAAAATGAATGTTTTTATATAGTTGAATCTAACCCTAAACATTTCTAAAAGTTTATTCAAAAGGGTCAACACAATTGACTCTATATCATTATTGATAAAAACAAATTTATTTTTGGTCTAGGATGGCTAGGGGCCAATCTAGACCCTAAATGAGTTTTATCAATTAGAGTATAGGGTTAATGGGGTTGATAGTGTAACATACATTTTTAGAAATTGTTTTAGGCTTAGGGAGGGTCTAATGAAAGTATAAAAATGACTAGAGCAGGGTAAAAAAGAGGAGGAAAATATTATGTAAGTGTTTTTAGGAGATGGTTGGATTAATAGCAAGTGGTGGTATAGGGACAAAATCTTGTAAAGAACCAATTTTATACCTACCCATTTCCTAGTACACCCCTTAGGACATGCACTTAGAGAGATTAAGATTCAATAGGTTCTTGTAAGAGATAAAGCATCTATAATTAATAAAGTTTGAAAATATTATATGTATATAATTTCTACCAAATTATGCAAATCAAGCCTAAGAATCACTAAACATCCAAAATTCATCTACAAATTAGATGTAAGTTCCCATAATTTTGTCATGACATCCCTATTTTTGGTATTACCTTGAACACAATGATAACTTCCCACAAATTCATCCCTAATTAGGTTGCACTCTAACAAACTGACAATTTAGACCAATTAAGTATGGTACTTGATCAAATTATTTAAATGACCAAAATCCTAAGAATAATTAATTAAGAAAGCAAATAAAATTTAATGCTTAGTTAAATATTTCATGTATTAGTGAATATTTTCCAAAAATCAAAATTCAATAAATATAAAATTGAAATGAGGTCATGATGACATGGTCATCTTAAAAGTCAAGATTTCCAAAATATCAAAATAAATTCCTTACAAATCATAAATATTGAGCCATGACTCCATAAATATATAAGGACATTATTTATTGCATTTAGCCTCCCAAAGTTGACCCAGGGTTAGCCTAGACCTAACTAGACTTAGGTTGGGGTTAGTTTGGAGCCTATAAATACAAGGCCTCACATTCAATTCTAACAAGATTCTTTATGTAGGGTTATAATGCCAATTTGAATAAGAGAAGCTTCATATAATGATGCATAAAAAGCCAAAACCATAGTGGACAAAGTGGAGGCATTTATTGCATAGTAAGAGCACCAAAAAATACTCCAATTTGGACAAAATCTGAGTAAGCTAACTACCATTCAATGAGTGATTTGGAACTACAATGATGATGAAAGTGTCTTTTATCCTTTTAGTTATTTTTAATTCAGTTTTTTATTATCAAACTCCCATTAGTATTTAGGCTTGGGAATGTTCGGTATGTATCCTATTTTTAGATGTTTGATTTGACTAATAAAAAACTAACACATATTTTCACATAGATTTCTATTGAATTAATAATGGCACACCTAGTGGGACCATACATCCAACACTCACCCTAAAATCATTTTTAGACCTCTTTGGAGCCAAGAAAAACTCAAATTATACCTTATTTTTGTCATTTTTCCTTCAGCATCTCTTATTTTTTATTTGGTAATAATTAGTGACTTTGACACAAGAAATAAGTGACTTTACTAGTTTTCACATTCTCTATGTAACTATGTTATTAAAGGATGTCAGTAACTTCACTACTATGTATTGGAAAATTTTATGGAAAACATGATTTTACATTAAACAATGACTTCGATAGAATAAATCGGTGACTTCTACATGTGAAAATGACAGCTTTGCCATGTAACAATTTATGGTGAATTTAGTGACTTTGCCACTTTATTACAAAAATAACAACCTTAATAGTTATAATCAATGACTTTTCACCTACTAATTGGTGACTTTACCAAGATTTATGTTCTGTGTTATAAGGAAATTGATGACTTCGCCCTATCTAATAAATGATGACCTCACTTTGAGACCAAAAAACTTGAGCACTTAAAAGTTGAAAAAAATTCTTTGGTAAATCAATTTAAACAAGCACAAATTAATCCCCTAAAATTTTGTATATGTTGTCAGGGAAGTCCAAGAACAAACACACCTGTTCTGATTCCTCTTGTTGGATCTTGCTCCTCAAAAAGAGCACAGTATGATTACCAAATATATGAGCAATTAAATATGCGGAAATAACCAGAAGCACAAGTAACTAGAATTCACCGATAGCACAGAATATGAGAGACAATACACTATCTTGTATTAACACTTTACAAAAAAGAATACAACAAAGAGCCGCCACACTCTTTCACCTTACAGAGGTTTGCCACACCTCAAGTGTTCAGTAATTCTTCTCACACACACTCTCCTACACAAAAAATGGTCCCAACAACCAACTCACAAATAGAATTGGTGTTCACCTCTCCAACTAGTCAGTAATAACCCTGCCAGTACACCAAGCACTCTATAGCACTTCAAGCTGATCTCCCATGAACCTGCAACCTGCAATTCAATAGACCATACTCACATGTGGATCTCCTATGAGCTTGCAACAACCTGCAACTCAATGATCATACACACACACAGAAGTTACTTCCTTGCCTTCCTTATCTTATGCTTATACAATACATGCCAATGGGTCTATAAATAGATCCCTCACTTAAACAATAACTTAGACTCTTAATTTAGACAATTATCTTCATAGCCTAAGACTCTAATTGGTCTCAACATGCAAACTCTTTGTTCACTTAACTAACTGTCCATGTAACGAGCAATCTGGGAACACACAGGTGACCGACGCCGGTCCCTACTTGCCTGGTTCTACTGACGTCGGCCGACTCCCTGCCGTCACCGGTGGCCTTCAGCACTGCTCACGACCGACATCGGTCCTGCTGCCGACGCCGGTTCTCCTGGATCTCAGCAACCTTCTGTTCCACCTTGTTTGCAAGTAGCTGAAGCTTTTAGCTCCACAACCTAACAATCTCCCACTTGGAGATAAACAGCTGCAACCTGTACATGTACCTGTACTCCATCTAGTTTGTTCCCTTGGCTATGTATCCATCTTCAAAATCACCCTTGAAGACCAACCACCACAAAATTTGTGGAGCAAAACCTATCATCCAAATCACCTGCCACATCCACATCTACAACCATGTAGAAATTAACCTGAACCTGCATAGCATGTGCACCTGCTGCTAGTCCCTGTAAGAATCCACTGAACTATCCTCCAATGGTTCTCTCTTGAATTGGCTCCAACTTGTGACAACTCCCACTGATTGGAAAAACTCAAGTTTAGTACATACCATGCACTCAACCTCATTATGTGAATCAAGACCCTGTCCAAAAACTATCCAACCATCGGCGTGCTAATCGGTTTCACACAATCATCCTGAAACAAAGTCAACATGTGACCTACCATGTCTCTAGAACACACTCATGCCAAAGAATCTTGCTGCTCCCAGATTCTCCATGACATACACCTAAACTAGCTTTACCTTTAGTTCAGCAATACTTGTATATGTAACCCTGCAATAAGCACATCATACAGAAATAGGATAGTGTAGCTAATACTATCCAACTTGGTAAAGAGAAACACAATGATCAAACCTCCATTGCCCTACAACTCATACAAGACCATATACCTTGATCTTCCATCTCACGTATCCATTTCCGCTCTTCTTTATCCTGAACATCCATTCGTCTCTCAGTGCTTACTTCCAGCTGGCCACTCTACCCAAAACCCCTATTTGGTTCTCCTCCAAAGAATCACATCCTCATCCATGCCTAGCTCCCATTGTTTCCTGGATCTACCTGTTCTGCTTCTTTAATAACTTCCTAGTCCTATGCCATAAGTGAGCAACAAGTAGTGTAAAGAAGGGAAATGACAAATTTAATAACTTACTTACACCTTCAGTCCTCCATATGGGCGCTTTAGACTCTATGACAGCTCGCTATCCACCCAAAGTTTGTCTCAGTAACTGATGCCAGTCACATCTCAGTCTGCAGATGACAGAAGTCAATTTCCTACGACTGCCACCTTGCTGACGTCGATTTCCCCTGGCCGACGCCGATCAATATCTGCCCTGAGTCACTGACGTCGGTCTGCACATAGCCGACGTCGGTCCCTGTCTGGATGTCGACGTTGGTTTTCCTGCCAATGTCGGTCTCTGTGTTTTTCTAGTGAGACCTAACTTTTTCCCGTGAGCTCTTTTTGGATCAAATCCTTGTCCAAATCACCCTTGCTCTGCTCAGAATTCTTCTGCATCTTGTGCTAAACTCTGTCTGTCACCTTTTCCTTGAAAACCAATGCTTTTCTGTTCTTGTCACTAACATCAGGTTCCTCAAGAAACGTTACCTTCTTCTTCTGCATACAGGAACCATGATCCATACCTTCCAAATCTGAAAGCATATCCTTTGACTCAAGAACAAGCATCTCTTTCTTATCTGTGTGACCAAGCCTATCAAGCCACATCTCTGAATCTACAGCTGAAGTAGAAAACCCAGAAAGAGAATCAGTAGTACAAGTAGATAGATAAAGCGTACCTACTTTCTTACCTCTAACTACAAGTGTACCCTTGGTAACCTTCCAAGAGTCCGCTGTGAGAGTTACTGTGCAACCCTCATCACCCAAACTTCTAACAGAAATTAAATTTTGCTCCAGAACTAGGACGTGCATGACCTCCTTTAACACCCATGTGTTACCTGTCTGCAGTTTCAGCTTCACTTTCCCTTTGCCAACAATCTGACAAGGCTTACCATCCCCTACATAAATTTCTCCAAAATCTCCCTGGACATACTCATGAAAAAATTCCCTATGTGGGGATGCATGAAAAGAGGCACCAGAATCTAAAACCCAAGATTCTACTTTATCCAAAGAACATACCAGAGCATCTCATGCAGCATAATCTACAACGTCTGCTTCTTTTTCATGTTCTTCATGCTGATTTGTACCTGATCTGCAATCTCTCTTTAAGTGCCCTTGCTTTCCACACTTCCAGCAGGTTATTCTGCCATACCTAGACTTGGATCTCTTGCTTGTCTTGGACCTTGATCTCCCATGCTCTATCTTTTCTCTTTGCCTTCCTCTGCCTTCAACACTCAAAGCATTTTCTGATGATTCACCTATGTTATTCCTGCATATCTCTTCATTCAAGATTACACTCACAACATCAATCACTTTTAAGACTTTTGAAGGAGACACAGTATTAGAAACTGCCATTACCAAACCTTCCCAACTTTCAAGTAATGAACACAAAATTAAGAGAGCTCTAATTTCATCATCAAATACAATATTGACTGAACTTAGCTGGTTTACTAAACCATGGAAATCACTAAGATGGCTATGAACAGATCCACCTTCCAACATTTGCAAATTAAATAAACGCTTCATAAGAAATACCTTATTAGAAGCTGAGGGTTTTTCATATAAATTTGCCAAAGATTCCATCAACTCAACCGTTGTTTTACACTGTGATAAGCTGGAAATCACAGATGATGCAAGACTCAATCTAATAGATCCCAGAGCCTTTCGATCAAGAACCTCCCATTCTTCATCTTTCATATCTAAGGGTTTGCAAGTAACCCCTCCCAATGGTAAGTACAAATCTTTTTGATACAGATAATCCTCAATCTGCATCCTCCACAATTGGTAGTTCTTGCCATTAAACTTTTCCATCCGTAGCTTACTGTCTTCTGTCATTGCTCAACTCCCACCCAAATAGAAACCCTGTGAGTACCTGTAATCAAAACACACTAACCAGATCTAATCCAATCTGTTAGTATCCCAACCAAAAGCTCTAATACCACTTGTTAGGGAAGTCCAAGAACAAACATACCTGTTCTGATTCCTCTTGTTGGATCTTGCTCCTCAAAAAGAGCACAGTATGATTACCAAATATATGAGCAATTAAATATGCAGAAATAACCAGAAGCACAAGTAACTAGAATTCACCAATAACACAGAATATGAGAGACAATACACTATCTTGTATTAACACTTTATAGAAAATAATACAACAAAGAGCCGCCACACTCTTTCACCTTACAGAGGTTTGCCACTCCTCAAGTGTTCAGTAATTCTTCTCACACACACTCTCCTACACAAAAAACGGTCCCAACAACCAACTCACAAACAGAATTGGTGTTCACCTCTCCAACTAGTCAGTAATAACCCTGCCAGTACACCAAGCACTCTATAGCACTTCAAGTTGATCTCCCATGAACCTGCAACCTACAATTCAACAGACCATACTCACATGTGGATCTCCTATGAGCTTGCAACAACCTGCAACTCAATGATCATACACACACACAGAAGGTACTTCCTTGCCTTCCTTATCTTATGCTTATACAATACATGCCAATGGGTCTATAAATAGATCCCTCACTTAAACAATAACTTAGACTCTTAATTTAGACAATTATCTTCACAGCCTAAGACTCTAATTGGTCTCAACATGCAAACTCTTTGTTCACTTAACTAACTGTCCATGTAACGAGCAATCTGGGAACACACAGGTGACCGACGCCGGTCCCTACTTGCCTGGTTCTACCGACGTCGGCCGACTCCCTGCCGTCACCGGTGGCCTTCAGCACTGCTCACGACCGACATCAGTCCTGCTGCCGACGCCGGTTCTCCGGATCTCAGCAACCTTCTGTTCCACCTTGTTTGCAAGTAGCTGAAGCTTTTAGCTCCACAACCTAACATATGTAATTAAATAAAGGATAAGGAGTTTCAAATTCTATAAAGTCACTTTAATTATCTTTTGATGCTTGAAAAAATTTTGTAAATTTTTTTTTCAATCATCTCACAATTTAAAACAAAAGGTCAAACTTCATTCCTATTTTGATAAGTAATTTAAAAAGAACAAGCACATTCAATTTAGAGCTCTTAAGACTAATCTTTTTTGTTCTTTATTTAACACTTAGTTCTTATTTCCATAAAACCTTTCATTTATTATCTCCCCTTATCCCCTTTAGGGAACTTGGGTGACAAAAAATGCATTATTTTACTTGTTGATTGAGTCAAAGAACATCATAAGAAAAGTCATGCATGCTCTCCCCTTGTTCCTAAGGATTTGGATGACTCATAAATAACCTATTTATTCCATTTTTTTATTACATTTTATTATGAGAGAGTTTTCATCACCTCCTCATGGGTTATTTAAGAGGACTTTGACCTAGGGTTTCATATTTTATCACTATTCCAACCCCACTTTCTAGTGGGGTGCATAAATTGGGTGTACTATTGGAGTGGATAGTGGTTGCATAGTTATCCTGATAAGTCTAATAAGTCCCTAAGACATCAGATGGTATAGACATTAGACTCCATTAAGAATTACACGGTTGAAGTCATTGTGTAAAAGACAAGACCTTTACATAATAAGATATATGATTTAGATCCAATTGACATGAATTTTGTGACCAAGTATTTATAAGCACTTATGGACCATCTAGATAATCCAAATAAAAAACTTGGCATAATTTACCCCACTTATTGCATAACATCCTACCAAATGTTGAGTTAATTTGACACTCTAAGGTCCTTGCCATATACTAGTTATTGAGAGACAAAGAGGGGCTTAAAAACTCTATCTACATGTTCTATTTTATTTTTGGATTAATAATTAATTCCTTTCAAGACTGGTATATCGGTGGAATCTTTGGTAGATACTATACATTCTTTATGTCAATTTTAACATAGGAATGTGCACTTAGGTGCTACTTATTTTTAATTGTTTTTGTTTGAGTTCAAAATTTACTTAGCTAAATTTTTAAAAAAATCAAACAAACATAGTTTATACACTAATTTTCACTAAGAAGTATTAAGCCACCAAAATTATTCTATACCATTTACCTTATTCAAATAAGACCTAGACCATTTATGCCTTTTGTTTTCCTTTTAGATTGAGTTCGATTTTGACCTATTTTCTAAGATTACATTAACCAACTGCACTCTTTTTTTAGACCAAATGCCTTAGATTTAAATTCATTTCAATTTTTATGACTTAGATTAAGTTTGTTTCCAAGACTAGATTTGTGATGTTTACTAAAGACCTAACATAGTTATAAATTCATTCACATAGACCAAGTTTGTTTTACTTTAGACCAAGTCCAAGACCTTTATCATAGATTGATTTCATGTTTGCATTTAAAATATACCTTAGACCTAGTTTAAGACCTTATCCCAGACCATGTTCATGTTTCACTTTTAGACCTCTTTCCTAGATCTAAGTGTGTTTTTTGTAAACATTTGAGACCAAAACCAAGTTTGTTTAGAGTTTTCCATTTTAGACCAATTTTCAACCATTTATAATAATAGACCAAGTTTCCATTTTTTTGATGCTTTTATGTGTATCACAAGTGCTCTGAGTGTTTAAAAAAAACTTCTCATTTTAGAATTCAGAGAATTCAATACATGAGTTACAAATTGTGATAATATTGTTATCCATTGGTGAAATAGAGGCAAAATAAGTGGATTGTTTCACAATATTTATAAATTTTGGTGGTTGGGAGTCACCTTGACTAACTAACTACCTTTACAATTATTGAAGTAATTTATTCTTATATTAGTGAATTATGACCAAACTCTAATCTAAAGGATAATCTAGATGAATATTTACATTGGAAATTAAGCTAAAGTGATCTAGTTAAAAAAGGATTAAAAAGGTAGGGTAAGGCAAAGAAGAAATATGTTTTTGATCTTTATCTCAGACATCATGACAAATTTTGAATGTCCTCCAAGCATACACTTAAAACTAATGTATGATACAAAAAAACTTAAGCTCAAATCCTACCAAACATCAGGTGGACATCTAGGGAATGTAAGAAATAATGCAAATAAGAAAAAAAATACTTTAAATATTTACTCCTACAAGTATAAATCTAATACGTAGCTACAAATGTAGAGAAAATAAAATGAAGAAAACTAAGGAACCTTCAATTAACCTAGCATTGGCAAAAGTTAACAATTCTACATTAAAAAGTTCACACCAAGAATTCACAAGAACTACTCAAATCTAAAATATATAACAGACAACTACGAGATAAACCATATAGAAAATTACAGAAACAAAATGAGACAATATTTTTATAATTCCCTACTTGCATTAGGTGCTTAAAAGTTTACACAAGTTCTATCTCAAAAACTCCCCCTATTTACAATATACAATACTCCTATTATATAATTCAAAGAAATATGTTAGTCAGTCATATCTAATTATAAGTGTATAAGTGTAAGGATAATTTTACTTTCTATTAAAATTCTAGAATACACTAGACATTATAAAATGGAATGATTGATAGGCAAAAATGGTTACAAGTTGCACATGCCTTTACAAAAGAATATTCTATTTTCAAAATATTACAAATCTCTGCAAAATAGAATAGTCCTAACTGACTTTGTAGACCTTTTGTTGATGTATTCCCCTACCTTTATTGAAGGATCTTCAGTTTATAATGTTTTTTGCTTATGAGATGCAGGTCCACAACTTGTCTCATGAAGATTTCTTTCTCTTAGATCTCTAGGTCCTTGATATTTTTCTTAGCCTTCTCTATAGCTTGTTTGATGCTTCTTGCATCTACCATATTCTCTTATGATGATAAGAGTAGGCCCATGAATCTCTTATTTTCATCCCCTATTTTTCCCTACCCTTGGATTCTCACTTCTTGCATAAATTGAATGGTTTTGAGCTTGAAATCCTCATCTATAATAAGGCCCAAAGAACTAAGTGAGGTAGGCTCTTTGATCAAACTATCTAAGATGTACAACATATGGTCCTCTTTCTATTTGAATCCACCAACAATGTCCTTAATTTACTTGGACCAATTGTTTAAGGCATTGATCTTTTCCACTAATACGGTCATAACCATGTTCATGTGGGCTAGATTGATTATCCTAAATTTTAGGACTTAATTTTTAGTCAAGGATCTAATCAAGTCTTTCACTTGATAACTTGCATCTTGACATTGGCCAACTTAGCCTCTATACCTATTGCTTTGTTTTCTCACAATTTTTTTCTTGGATCTGACTGCTTTCAAAGAATTGAACAAATCAACCATGGTGTTTTAAAATTTATTAAACCGATCCTCATGGATTGACAAGATGGCTTGTTCCTTCAAATTCTTATTATAT
Source organism: Torreya grandis (assembly GCA_037957365.1). Taxonomy (NCBI): domain Eukaryota; kingdom Viridiplantae; phylum Streptophyta; class Pinopsida; order Cupressales; family Taxaceae; genus Torreya; species Torreya grandis. The sequence goes on along the minus strand of JARHVA010000725.1, from coordinate 169,483 downwards.
TATAGGATGCCTTTGATGGAAGCCTATAATTAAGATGATTTTTCTTGAGCCAATTCAGGCACATTTTCCTTAAAGAGGTGGTTCTCACTCAGTCTTTGACCTTTAATAGGAGTCAAGCCAACAAATGGTATAACTTTCTACAAGGATAATTATTCTCCTCTAACCAAGGCTCTCTTCCCAGTGACTCTTTGCAATCTAACTATTATTGTGTCAAACCTAACACCAACTAATGATTGTGTCACTTTTTGAGGCTATATAGTTTCCACTTGTGTGTCTAAAGTTCCAAGAGTAGCCATATATCTTTCCTTCTCTTGTTGTTGCAATGTAACAATCCAGGGCTTGAGTTCATCATGGATAGTGATATTGACTAATTTAGTAATGGCCCATGAATGATGTAGAGAAGGAACTTTTTAAAACTTGACATATATGAAATACTCTAGAATGAAAGGGCCATAAATTTGGTTATCTTAGGTAAAAATCTTGACCTCACTTATGGGATGGGTGAAGGTCACCTTGGGTATATTATTCTTCATTGAAACTAAAGTCAGATCAAATTTTATTTTTAGAGTATTAATTAGGACTAAACACAAAGCCAATTCCTTACCTTTCTCTTTCTCTTCAACTTGGGTTTGAGGTTATTCTATCTGTGCTTCTTTATCCCAAGCCTCTTCTTCATTTAATTGATAGGCTTCATATAGCATTTATATAGAATCCTCTAATGTTTCCTCATGATCCAATGTTATTATATCAATTTCCTCAATTGAGGTTCCTAGTTCATTAATATATGCTAAAGATGATGGCCCATAGTTTGCCCTTCTTTATTTAGGCCTCTATTCAATTTATGTGTCAAGATCTTGTGTTTCTATATGTGGTTGTGCTAAAGGCCTAGAAGATGGACCTAGTAAAAAATGTACTATGTGGGCCCTGTCTACCATATGTCATCACTTGGTTTTTGATCTCTTAACAATCTAGCCTTTGGATTAGTGTTATGTTTCTTCAAATTTTATAATAAGTTAGTGAATGCAGAATATTTAGTGTACATGTGGTCATAAGGACTAGGATGGTGCTCATAGGTCATACTAATTCATTTTAACATCAAATTTTTAATAACTTTATCATTAGGGTCCCACTATCTTAGTTCATCATGCTGGAATCTAAAAGAGCTCTTGTGCTTAGAAGAAGCTACCATATTATCCCATTATTGAAACATAATATGACCAATAGTTAAGGGGAAGGTGTGGAGTAAGCCTTTCCTCTTGATTCTACAAAAAACATCTATACCATTGAATATCTATAATGCAACTTCTTGCTTAGCTAATTTATTTGGTACATGGACTTATGGCCTAAGTAGGGTACACTAAGTCCCTTCAATTATGATTAAAGTGAAATCTAGATATAACCAAATGTCTCCAATGAATTCAACATATTTATTAATTATAAGGTTGATCCACATCATGGGGATTTCTGTGATAGCCTCAACCAAGGTTGGATAGATACAATCACATATGAATTACATATGGTCCCTATACTTGAATATATGTAATTTTGAGTAGTATTGGGAGACAATGTATTTCCCATCAGGTGACCATTATTTAATGTTGGGAACTTTGGTGGTAGCTAGTAGGGCATCTAATAGATATGACATTATATAAAATTGACCCTTATTCTTCTTTTTAAATTCTAGAGAACTATCTGGTCAAATAAGTGTTGATGACTTCACTAAGGGGAGTGGTTTTCTCTCTTTCAACCATAAAATAAATCAAAGGTACCTAGATTTTATCCACATAAATGGTGGTTAGATTCCCACATAGCCTATTCATCAAGGTCATAATAATCTTGATCCTAGGCCTAAATTGGTTAATTAGGATGTTTCCATTGAGGTCAAAAACTACTTGGTTCCTAATATATAGCTAAAGAGTCAAGGTGATCTTCAAATCATTCTTCTTGTTACACTCATTAATTGTAGTCATTTCTACTTGGGGATTTGGCAACTTATAGTAGTTTCCAAATGCTATAGGAGAAATATATGCAACCTTCCTAAAGCTACACTCATGGACTAACATGCCCTAATTAATTTTACAATCTTTAAAAATAAGAGAAATGACATCAATATAATGTAGTACCTCTAGTTTTGATGTAGCCTAATGCAAACTTGTCATCTAAATAGAAACTAGGTCATAGTACCTCATTTTGACTAACATGTTCTTTTTATCCTCCCTCACGATGGTTGGTAGCTCTTCAATGACCCAAAAAATCTTGCACCATTTATTGTCTCCCATGTTCAAAGATACAACATCAAATATTATGTCTTTAAAGAGTTTACCATCTGAATCTATGGTTAAATAGAGATCTATATCTTGTTGTTTTTAGGCCACCATGATTGTGAGTTTGAAAAAATTGCTCACTAGTGGTCTAAAATTTTCCCTTGAATCAATTTACATTTTATCAGATGATAATTTAGCTCTAAGGATTGACTATGGTCAGTTTGAGATCAAATTAGGGATTTTATAGATGTTAGGTATTTTTTACCAGTCATTTTTGAGCTCTAATAGAGATGACTATTTACAGTTAAGTGAGTTTTTTTGCCTTAGATTTCCTTTAGATCCTCATTTATACCTTTGCCTTTTTATGCTCATAAGATCTTCAACTTTGTCACTTTCTATCGATGTGGCATCATCATGGCACTTATGTGGCATTTTTATAGTAAGCTACTCATTAACATTTTAAGAAAACATGACCGATACCCTTTAAAATCTACTTTTACCATACAACATCAGATCTAGTAGGTATGAATCAACATAAACCATCAATCTATGGATCCATATAACTATCCTAAAATTGACATCTGTGTATCTATCATTTGATATTTGTGTGACCATTTTGATGTCTACATGAGCATCAATTTCAGGCTTATTATCAGTACTTTCTACTGAGCTTAAATTTAATGTCTACATGACCATTATTTGATGTTTACATGAACATCTTTGATGTCCATGTTATCATCAATTTTAAGCTCATGTTTAAGATCATGTGCGAAGCTTTCCACTTGTCATCTTCTAGTTTACTCTACACTCTATGAGTCTAATGGGGAATTCCTTTTCACCACATGGTGGTCCCAGGTTTACTTAGAGCTCTATTGAAAAAGCCTTAATTTGATATGCTCCATTGATCTGAATTTGTATATTTGAATGCATCCCATAGATCTTTATCAAGGTGATTGATGTTCAATCAAGGCTAATGGCTTGGAAAAGTTAGCTTCAATATCACTCCATTAGATTATCTTCATCTAGTCAAATTCAAGTTGTCAATCATGATCCGAGTAGTTGAATGCCATTGGCTCTTATAGTCATATATAGATTAAGTAACCTCAAGACTATATAAAACTTATATCAAAGCCTTAGACTAATACTTTATTTAGTATTAATAAATATGAATGAAATTTAGCCTAAGTTTTTTAAGCTAGGTTATGAACATCATAAAAAGGACTCTGTATTTAATAAAATTCATAAAATAAATCTTTATCCTAAGTTTAAATATAATGAATAAAGGACCCTTTGAATAATATAAGTCATAGCATAAAATTTTATCCGAAGGTTTTTATTGTATTAATAAATACAATTTAAACCTTAGGATAAAGGCTTAATCTATGTCTATGTAATAAAAAGGGACCCACTTATTTTATCACTTCAATTTTGTACCATTAAATATTTAAAATTTGCTTAAATGTGGGCCATTGATCACAATCTATGGGATAAAGCAAGATTGGATCCATGGGTTAGGTGTTTGACTTATCAGGTCCACCTCACTCCATCCAATCAACTTCATCCACTTAAATATGGGTCATTGATCCTAAAAATAAGCACATGGTTTATGTTAAGACTTGGAGACATAAATAACTTAGGATAAATTCTTAGTACTAAGGTTTTGTCTATGTTGATAAACATGACTAGGGCCTTAGAACTAAGACATTAGTCTAAGTTAGTAACTTATAAAAAAGACTCTATGTAAAAAAGGTTAGACCATGTTAAAATAAAAGGGAATGAAGGGGATTGGGACATAAAGGGCACCAAGCTTACAATTTTTAGGACAAAGGTTTTGCCATGTTGAAAAACATGACTAAGCCTTAGTATACAAATTAACTTTAAGTCCTTAGCATTTTTAAAGTGTTCCTACCAATTTTTGTTCCCACCCATTTTGAATTTGGTCCAAATAACCTATTCTATGGTTTATTCAAGGAGGGATTCAAAAATATTTAAACATAGATTTAACTTAAATTTATATAGAACAAAGGCTAGTAAAATCCCAAGCTAGGATTATACTGTAAAAATCTGGGCATGGCCCATTCAAGGAGGGTTCCACTAAACCTAAAACTTGAAAACATTAATATCATATTCTATCAACATTAGGCCAAATTAAACCAAATCCATGAATAAATAAACCAACAAGTAAAGGTGAGGATAATCTATAAATACAAACAATGTGCAAAACATGTTAATGATTCTATGATCAAGTGAATTTCAATTTTAAAGTATAAATTTGCACAATTTTAGTATAAGGGTCCCCATTCTCAGGAATGGAGGTATGTTTCTCTCAACACATTTTATGCCAAGTTTCAAGACATTTAAAATAAGAGACCAATCCCTTCAGAGACCAAGTTTTAGACATTTGCAATGATAGACCAAATTTATTTTTTGGAGATGTTTACCTTTGCTTTAACCATGCCTCATTATACATGTAGTGGGACCATGTATAATGAAGAGAATGAAAATATTATCTCAAGGGAACCTTTTTTCAAGATCCCTATGGAGATGACATATTGTATGTGATGGATCCATATCCCACATATGATTTCCACTATACAAAGTAGAGCCAATACCCATTAACCCATTATGTTGCCAACACATGGTCTTACTTAGGTTAGAATCAATACCAAACCATGCAATATCTTGCTAGAATACCATCTAGCATATAATAGGTTAAACAATAATATCCTTACTATGTGGTTGATCTAACTTAGACCATCTATGATCCCTATTTTTTTTATCATCATCTTTTATAAAATAAAAATAAAATCCTTGTTAGAGTAGTAGAAGTGGGCCCTTAATTCTTGGCCAACTTTCCCCATGGAATTTTATCTATCTTGGTTAGATCACCTAAAAAAGTTTCAACTATTAGACACTTAGATAATGCATCATATAGCTATAGTCAATCCCTTGTATCAATGAATAACCAAGACCTTGATACACTTTCAAAATGAAAGGGTCAAATTGTTGACCAAATAACACAAATACAATAATCATATCAAACATACCTCAGCTTGACTTGGAATCTAAATGAAATGATCATTAGCAATACATTGATCATTGAGTTAACTCCATCCACTAGGGTGAAAAATGATGCAAAAGAGTATAATAACATGAACATGAGCCCATTCATGCAAAGTACCCATGTTGGTGACATGCTTAATACCCTAGTCATGGAGTAAGAAAATGTGACTCCTATATAATACCCTTTGTATAACATGGTAGATAAAACATAAGTGTATCCTAATATACACCAAGTTAAGTCACACATATAACATTACACCTCATAATAGGTTCTCCCATAAATACCTTAAGTAGTTTACAACAATAGGGGGTAAGCATATTTAGTTCATAGATGCAATAAATGACTAATCCCACACAACAAACCACTTCCTCAACCACCCAGTAGGTAGAAAATAACCCCATGTAGACCAATTTTTCACCCTAATAAGGGGTGAAAAATATTCCACCTCAATAGGTGGTGAGCACTATTCCACGCCAATGGGGGGAACAAACATTCCAAGACCATAATTAAAAACTAATATGCCACCATAATAAGTGGTGAATCCATTGTAAATGTTGTCTAATGAACAACATATCTTATTTAGTCAATAGTAGTTGGATTTTAGTCAACAACAAGTCCCAAATAGGCAACAATATTCAACCAACAACATAGGCCTAATTTCAATAGACACTCAGTTCCTTTTTTTTCAATAAATACCTAACATTTAACAAAGGCCAACTATGTAATACCTTTAGCAATAGACCTATAGCCAACAATAGGTGCCTTTTATACATTAGGTTTTGATTAGTCAATAACATGTTCTTATTCAACCCTAGCATATGTAGTACATTACATAAGGCCAAATACCTATATCTCAGCCATAGTTCCCTCCAAACCAAATTCATGTTGATAATCCTATCCATAATATTTACCAACAACATGTATTGCATCAACAATATAATCTTAGCTGAGGGATGCATATGTCAGGTTAGTTGATCAACCAAACCAATATTTTGTAATATCAATTTCCTCCATTATATCCAATTCAAGATAATTTACCTTTGACCTCTCAACCATAATAATCATAAAAAATGTATCATTCATCTTTTTATCCTAAGATCTGCAATAAATAAAAGATGAAGTTGCAGCCATTCAAATTGGAAATTAGAAGAAAAAGGATAAAGTGGATGACTTATTTTCATACCCATTCAGCATGGAGTACCTCTAGATACTATTTCCAAAAGGCTATGAGCCATCAAAGTTTGATAAATACAAGGGAAAAGGTGACCCTAAGGAGAATTTGAAGGAGTTTTTTGTTACTTGTTATCCATTGGCTTATAGTGATATTTACTTACTTCTCCTTTTCCCTATAATTTTTGTTGGATATGACTTGGAATGGCTTCTCAAAATGCCAAGGATTTTGTATATGAATTTGATGACCTATCAAAAAAATTGTACAACATTTATCCTATAATATCTAACATGAGGTTACTATGGTAGATTTAGGTCAATCCAGTCAAACGTTTGGTTAGATATTTACAATCTACTTGCAACTATGAAGAGCACTTATAAGTTTTTTCGCACATAGTTTACCTAATAAATAGTTGAAACAATGTTTACTAATAACTTGCACAGTAAAATATCTTATCGCCTTGAGTTTTAGTGTGCTCATACATTTGAGAAGGTCATTGAAAAGGGTATACAAATTAAGAAGGACCTTATCAATAAAAAGGATAATCACATTATCTTCTCCTAATCATAATTAGAACCAGAGCCAAAATTAAAATCAAGGCCAAAACCCAAAGTCAATTTCAGATGTATGCCCCTCTACCACCTCAGGCCAATACTTTTGAGAAACCTAAGTCCTATAATCAAAACAATAATGTTTTTGATAATGGATTTATGGAATCATGCCATGTATAAATAATGCAAACACCATATACTCAACCAATTCTATATAACCAACTGACGTCATATACATAGCCAAATCTATAGGATCAACTAACTCCAAAAATGTAGTGACTTTCACATATGCAATCATGAACACCTTCTATGTTGTAAACACCTCCTCTAAGAATAAAACCTAAATATAAAGTATTTAGTGATCTTTTAGAATAATTGATTTAGTATTCAAAAAATTATCCATTTCTAATATGATTAGTTTCCCCATGTTGAAGTCATTCCTTAAAGGAATTCTTTCTCTTAATTGCTACAAATAACATGAATTCTATTATTACCATAGAGTTAAAGGCCACTCCATACACTAATGTGTGAAAATAAGGCACCTAATTCAAAACATGTTGGATAATGGAGAGATCAAATTGGATAATAAGGCTTCTACTACCAATCAAAACCTACGTATTTACCATGATCCTTTTCCATAGCATAATGATACCAATCAAAATCAACATTAAATACCACCTATATAGTAATATTAACAATAGTAACAATAATAACAATAATAATAGTGACAATAACAATAATACAATGGTCAAACCAAGGCAAGAATGGCTAATCTAACTAAGAATTCTATCACATTATTACATTTAAATATAAAAAAGTTATAGGTTATATTGCAGGTGGTCATATAACCACCATCACAATCAACCCTAGACCAATTACTAACAAACCAAGACCATTTCCTAATAGTGCCCATCAACATTTCTATGCCAATAATCCTCCTTTGACCTATAATCATGGCCAAGCATAAAAATAATAATGGATTACCATCCCAGGCCCTTCTTCTTCCTCTCATTATAATGTCCCTTTACAGAATCTAGATTGTGCAATCATACTTGATAGACTAAATTCACTATTCCAGGACTTCAGCAACATTCAACAATTAAGACTATTCAATCCACCATATCGACTAAGAGTAAACCAATTATTAATGGTAAGAAAAAGATGTATGATATTGTGGAGAAACTAAAAAATATGCCTTCACAAATTTATATTTTGGATTATATTCACTTATAATATAATTTCTATATGGTGTAAGATATGTCTCTTTAGGAGACTAATGCATATTTTCCCTTATTTTACTCCCTTATTCCTATTTTGACCTTGATTATGATTCATTTATTCTTCAAACACCTATAGTTGTTGGATTTAGATATAATTTTAGTGGATGATTTAGTCTTATGACTCTTTGATCATGTTCATTCACAAAAGGGTAGTATTTTGGGGTAGTATGATAGTGTTATGGTAATTTCATCCTTCATTTTATAAAATGTTCTATATCCACCCTACTAGGCCATTTTCACTAGGTTAATGATTATAACCACCTTTTGGAAAATCATTAGATCAATATGTTCCATTATTTACTATAGCCTACGAGAAACCCTTTTACTATGCCTTGCATTAGCATTATTTCATACCTTACCATTCACATATTCATAATCATGCTATTACTTAGTCATATTCCTCACTGTAGGGTGAAATATAGTGTCATGATGTCCATTTTAACTTTGTAATTAGCACTTACTAGTTTCTATGGTCAGCTTAACCACCCTTATTCCCATGCTCTCTCCAATTTATGAGAAAGCTAATCCACACTCTCACCATTTTATGAGTTAATTTATTTTGTATCTCATAATTCTTCATTGAATTGAGATACCTAAAAAACCCAAATACATGGAAATATACCAGAAAAACTCCTAAACAAGCCTCCAAAACTAAGCTATTTAGATTTTATGTATGCTACTCAGGATGTGGATCTCCTAGTCTGTAGGTATATTGAATATATCACATAGGTCACGTCATGAGAATTTCCATTTGATGATAGAGTTACATCCCATTTTTTAAACAAATATATTCATCCTAAATTTTATGTTGGACCTCATGTCCATGGGACTATGTAGGAAGTGTCTACTTGCCTAGTGTATTTGGAATCAACCCAACCAGTTGTGATGATTTATTTCATTCAACATTTTTCTTGAGCCATTCCTTCCTCTAGGTTTATCTCCTTTACACACTTTCCATTTTGTGAATACTTTAATCTCTCATCATTTTATGAGCTTATTCTCATTCTAAGCCTTAGACATAGTGAACATTATGAACCTATTTCATTTATGCAAACTAGTGTTTTATCTCTTAGTGTTGTTTTAGCCTAAACCATGCTCTCGTAGTTTCATGAGTTCATGTGCCTAACATTATCATAATTTTGAGTGCCAACCCCTTTTAATTTATACTCTCACCTTTTTATGATCCCATTTCCACTTTATTCTATGGGAGATATCTTTTACTTAGCATCATTTTTCTTCTATCCCACATCCTAGGAGAACTACATTTGGCCTAAAGTCCATGTTATAACTTGTGTTCATGGGACTATATAGGTATCATCCACTTATCTAGTACATTTGGAGATAACTCGGCCACCCCGTCCCTATTCTCTTATTCCCCCCAACCATTATATTGTAATTTTCCCCTATAACATATGAGAAACCTTTGCCACCATACTAGGGCATAATCACTATAGTAATGATTATAACCACCTTTGGGTAAATAATTATTTCACCCTATGCCATTAATTCCTTTAGCCTAGGGTTAACCATTTATACTAATCATAACACTTATATTACACATGCACAAAAAATTAGATTAGTTTTTTGTTCATTTTCTTTGATATTTTTTTGGTTCTCTTATTCTCATTAGATTAGTTATTTGATTTAGATTAGTCATTTATTCAATATGCCTTAACTTAGGTGTTTATTGCTCTTGCTTATACTTATTTATTTATTACTTGTGTTGTATCTTATTTGTTTCTTTATTATACTTTAGCTTAGGTTGTATATTTATCTTACTTTAACTTAATTATTTATTGCATTAATTTAGCTTGTTTGTTTATTTCATTAGCATTAGTTTAGTTATTAACTTCATTTTTTCTTTTTTTTATTGGTTGATGACTAACATTGTTTCTTTTTAATTTGGTTTTTTTTAAGTTGTTTATTTATTTCATTGGTTCTTTTATTTTAATTGGTTGTTGACTAAATTATTTTGTTGTTTCTTTTTAATTTGGTTTTTTTTAAGTTGTTTATTTATTTCATTGGTTTTTTTATTTTAATTGGTTGTTGACTAAATTATTTTGTTGTGTCTTATTTTATTTTATTTTTTTGTAGGATTATTACACTTTATTTACCCTTGAGTCTTGATTACCCATATCTTATACTTGAGTTATGAATTTGTGTTCATCCCTATAGTTAGTTTATTTCATTGTATTCACTTTGTATTTGATTATTCATATATCATGCCTATGTGATTTATATTTGAATTTAAATTGGTGTTTCCATGGTTAGTATACACATTTTTATTCTAGTTGTCTATAACTATGATGCATGATATCATAAGCTACAACAAAAATTAGGCCAAATAAAACTCTAAAGTATATTTTATAGTAGCACTTCCCATTATTCATGGTAGACATACCCAAATTCTACCTAAACATAGAGTAATAAAATCACAAATGAATATTAATCCCTTCTAGTTAAGTTAGGATGTACATCTCTATACTATCAGGTTGCCCAAATTCATACATGTCCTCTATTCCATCTCATATTTGATCCATGATTATAGGTTCATTATGTGAGCTCCCTTTGATGATTTTCAATGATGAGGAAAATTATTTAAACCTTCACTTATCACATCCACCTTACTAGCGCAAAGTAAAGTTGTATCATGCATAAATACACCCTATTGGGGCATCTTCACGAGGCTAATGTTTATAGTTTCCTTTAGTTAAATAATTATTTAGACCCATCTACGCTAGGGCATCTTCACTATGACATTGATTATAACTACCTTTGGAAAAATCAACTTTTTAACCCTTGTTAGCATTATATCAAGTTGTTTCCTCTTTTTGAGGGCTTTTTTGATGACACTACTTATCACTCGATCCCTTGAAGGGGCATATAGGGCTCATCAACTACCCTTTGGGGCATTAACCAAATCATAACAACATTTTAATTATTTTATAATATATTACTATGCATATGTATTTCAATGCCTACTCAAATAGGGGAAAATGTAGATACTTTTTTTAGCCACATCTATGTCTTGAATGTATTTCAGACTGATTTCTACCAAACTATGTAAATGAAGCCTAAAAATAACTAAACGTCCCAAATTCATCCAAAAATTATATGAAAGTGCCCAAAATTATGTCATGGCATCCCTATTTGGGTTATTACCCTGTACATAATGATAACCTCTCATGGATTCATCCCCAATCAGGTTGTGCTCTAGCAAACTAACATTTTAGACCAATTTAACAAGGAACTTAATAAAATTATTGAATTGATAAAAATCATAAGTAAAATTAAATAAAAAATTAAATTAAATTAAATTCTTAGTTAAATAATCAATGTTGTTAAAATATAATTTCCAAAAATCAAATTTCAACAAATATCAAATGGAATGGAGGTCATGGTGACATCATCATCCTCAAATTCAATAATTATAAAATATTAACATAAATTCCTTAAAAATCATAAATGTTGTGGCATGCTCCATAAATGCATAAGGACATTATTTATTGCATTTAGCCACCCATGGTTGACCTAGGGTTAGCATAGACCTAACTAGACATAGGTTGGGGTAAGTTGGAGCCTATAAATACAAGGCCTCACACTCACTTCTAACAAGATTCTTTGTGTAGTGTTATAATGCCAAATTTAATAAGAGAAGCTTCATATATTGACACATACAAATACAAAACCATAGTGGATAAAAGGGGCATGTTTCCCACATAAAAAGAGCACTGACAAAGACTCCAATTTGGACACAAGACGAGCAAGATAACTACCATTCAAAAAGTGATTTGGATATATAAGGAAGGTGAAAGTGTCTTTTTATCCTTTTATTTTTGTTTCATTTTTTTTTTTTATCATCGAACTCCCCCTAGCATCTAGGCTTGGGAATTATTTCTGTTTATCTTATTTTTAGATGTTTGATTTGACTAACAAGAGACTAGTGCATATTTTCCATTGGATTCATATTGTATACATTACTTAGATTTTTTAAATATGCTGACCCACATGATGAATCCCCACTTATTTATAACATTATACCAAACATGACTCTATGGTAAAATCCCTAACCTTATGACTAAGCAAGAAGCTAAAAAGTGTCATGCTCTCACTACATCACTTCCTCAAGCACTTTGACTTTTAGGCAGGGCTTGTAATCTTTTGGATAATCAATATTTTACCACATTTTGATATCTTATTTCATTGAGACCCTAGTTATTTATATCACTTTGATCAATATATTAAACTCTTAAATAAGTGAGGTGTTTCCACATGGCACAACATTATGGCCTCACTTCATTATGACATTTTGAGCGTAGTTTTTACAAGCAAAATCTCTAAATGAGTGAAAAGAACACCATATGGTGAAATCTCATTACATCACAACTAAATAATAGTTTAATCTCACAATCAGGTAGTTACGAAGTAAGGAACAACCATATGGCATGACCTTGTCGATAGAGGACACATGGACATCCACATCAATAATGTATGAGCTTAAATTTAATGGTCATCTTTCCCATCAAAAAAATAAAAGCCAGAGAGTGGATTGTGTCCAATATAACATAAATAGTTGATTACAGCTTGTCTCTTACTAACAAAATGATCAAAAAATGGAAAAAAATAATTTAAATCAAATGGTATCATTGATTAAGGGCATGACATGATCTTTGGGATCAAACACATAGTATCAAAGATAAAATTATTACGTTAATGAAGCATGGTCATCCTTGAGTAGAGTATGGATGACTAAGTTCTGTAATGGATCTCAACAACTTATAACCACCTATAATTTAATTTAAATTCAATCACTGTGGCCTTAACATTGATCCTCATCAAATTTGATTCCATGCAGATGTGTCTAATTAAATTCTTGTAATCACTTAGGAGTTGGCCAATTAATGACTCCATGATATAATTTGTTTATAAAAGACTATTTTTGTGTTAACATAAGGGCTATCTATTTGTTTGACTGATAAAATAGATCTATTTAGGCAAGAGATCAAGTAGTTTTTCTAGTTTTCCTTATGTAATTTTTTGCTTACTAGATAGTTTTCTTTTTTATTTGTATGAGTTGAGGTTATTTGGGATCACTTATATAATTTTATTGAGTATATGATGAATCCCCATTTATGATTCATGAATTATCTTATCATCTAAAATATTTTTGATTTGATATTCTTTTCCTACACATATATACAGTGGTTGGTTTCCCTCTATTTGCATAACTACTTTTCCCTCAGGATCTTACACTATCTTTGTCTTTTAGTTGTGCTATGCTATCCAAAAAAAGATAGGTTTACTTATAATATTTTTATAATCAACATAAATATACATGTTTCCTCTACAAAGTAGGCCCATCTTTCAATTATCCATGTCTTTCTCTTTTTTGATCTTTTTATACCTTTATTAGATTAGTCTTAGATTAGACTAAATTGTAATCAAAATTTCAAGCTTTATCAAGATTACATGTTCCTTGATTGTCATAATTTATACATTATTAAATAAAATAAATGAAATAAAAGTGACAATCAACTATAAGTTTACTATTAAATCTAAATTATTTGATTCTTTTGACCACTAGTCTAGTTTTATTTCATAAATGTCAAAGTAAAACTCATAAAGGCCCATTAACCTAGAATAGATCATAAAATCCAAGTAAGTGAAATCAGTACTCCAAGACCTAGTGGATATAGACCTTGGGAGGTTCTCAGAACCTCTATTTAGGGGAGGTTGGGTGGATCTGTAACTGGCCTATATGTTGGTATGCTAAACCACACGTCAACAAATAGTATTTAAAATTTAAACATGATTTGTGTATTTATTTGAATCATCATCACTATGAGTGTGATCATTATCATGGTAATTAGATAAAATAACTATTTTATCTTGTTGAAAATGATATTTCATTTTATATCATGTAGCTAAAACCTTATTAGGTTTGTTGGCTTAAACATAGATGATATGCTATGATACAACTACCTTATGACATTTTTTACCTTATTTTGATTATGTGAATTTAAATGAGTATAAAATTTTGAATTTTTAGATAATTACACTAATCTAAATGTCAAATGGAAAATATGACTTGAAACTTTGTACTTACTATAAAAATAAATGACCTGAGGGATTTAGATACTTAGCATTTTACTATATTGTGCAAGTCTGAGACTAAATGTAGGTGATATGAGTGATTAGAAATTGGATGAAGGATCACTTGGATTAGGATTTGGATGCCTATAATCACTAAGATGAATTCATTAGTCTAAAAACACATGTCAGATGATAGCATTTAACTTCTATTGGATTTATTTATGTGTACATTTCTTCTCTATTTTAGTACATGTTATGCCTACTTGTAATCCATCCTTATGTGCAATATTAAGGATCACTTTTTGTGCAGTATCTAGAAAACATGTATCCTTTTCTTTGAAACCCTGGGTCTAGCTTAGAGATTAATATTATCACTATAAAATGGTAAGAATGGTGTGTTAATTTGACCTTAACCATTCCCTAATTAATGGTTGAGTGATTCATACATATCCAAAACTTTGAAGATGGGGTTTAAAGCACATGTATTTCTCCCTATTAGGCTTGTTTATTTTATGGTACTCCTTTAATGAATGAAACCTATAATCATGATTTTTACACTCATAAAATAGAAATTTTAGCTCAAATTGAGTGATTCAAATGTATGCTAAGAGCTTATCCTTATGATTAATGGCTGAGTTAGGAAGTTTAAAGTGGTCACTTTGAATGTGTGAATGTGTATAAATGTTTATTTTAAGAGTGTTATATAGGGAATATCATTAGAACATTGTGTTCTTATATGGTACTCTTTGGGTATTTATCATACCACTGGCATGATAAATGTATAGACTGACTAATGAAGATAATTTAAATATTAAAAATGACCATTCCTTAGCAAGGGGATGAGTTTAGTATATTTGGACACCTAAAAAATTTCACATGCATATGTGTCTAAAGGGGTCATCTAAAGAGGAAATAATATTTATTTGATGATGTGGATACAATGTGAGCATGATAATGCATAGGTTAGTCACATATTAGGGAATTCATAAATGTTACTATTATAAAAAAATTTGTTAGGACTCATGAAAAATATTTGTATAAAATATAAAGGTGTAAATGGTCCAAATATATGCATAAGTCATGTGAATTGAATGTAAGTCAATACAAACATTTCCAAGTGTCTAATATCAAAATTTTAGTGTCTCTAAATTCCCCCCTTTTATTCTATTATTGACATGAAATATAATGTTAGAGTGAAAGGATAAATAGATGTACCTAAGTGTGTATAACACACCTTGTCTTTAGGAGGAGGCTCTAAATATGTATTTTGCTCCAAGAAAATATTAAATGAACATGTAGTAATAAGTTTCCATATGTGAAATGAAATATAAAAATGGAACTAAATAAACTTAAAGGGAAAGGAAGGAATACATGTGTAAGTGGGTGAATCATGTTTCCCTATGACATATTGGTGATGATTCTTCTTTTTTGAAGCATTAGATAATTTTGATTCATGTTGAAGCATTTGGATAATTTTGGGTGATCATGCTTCAATTTATATATTAAGGAAAGACCATGGGTTGTGAAGATAAATTACCCAACCCCCATAAATATGCATTAGTTCTTATGTTCTTAAATGATGTGTAACCTCAACCAAACTACTCATTTAATTAATCATGAACCTCAATATTAAATGGGGGAACCACATGTTAGGCTCATGGAGTAGTTCCTAGGCTATTAATTTTGGTTGAACCTCAACCACATTACTCATTTAACTTAATCAAATACTATATAAGGACTTATATATTCAAAGTGTTTGATTTTAAGTATAATCAATGTCATAATGGAAAATTATAATAGTGTGTTTGTGCATGATCAATACTCATTCTATTTAATCTCATCCAATCGAATCTGACATGATATATAATATTATACATCTATATATTAAAACATGTTACTCATGTTCCTATAAAATTTATGCATATGCATTTCATATACCCCCCCTCCCCCAAAATTTATCTCAATCTATGAGTATTTGAAAAAATATAACTCATGTTACTATAAAATATGTGCACAGGCATTATATATACCCCCAAATATATTTGAATGTGTAAATATATCTCCCTTATTCTAAACCAAATATATAATCTGAACCACTTTGAACTCTTTGAATCATGTAATTTATGCCAATATATGAGTCTTTGTGATAATCCCACTAATGTGCCTCCTTTTTAGAAGAGGAATATATCTTGTGAAATCCTCATTTCAAAATAAAATATTTATCTACATCATTTTATATAAAAACATGTAATCATTTAGAAAGATGTCCTAACATATGGATAATATGTCATCATAGTAATGAATATGTCATCAAAGAATATATGAAACATGTAGTGTAAGTAATATAAATATCATGTGAAGATAAATATATGAATTAGGCATGAAATAGTAACCATCAATGATATAATCATTTAACAATAAATATGCCAATAAGGTATGTGATATGAATCATCATAAGACACACAAAGATTGAGGTGTGTGATATGAATCATGACACCACAAACATAAAAATCTTATAAAGAATTAAAAAAAAAATCCTATATTTATCAATTCATAAAGACATAATTTCATGTCCATGATGCATGTAATAAAATCACACATAATATCACTCAATGTCACAGAAGGCTAGGGCCACACATAGTGGACAATAAAATGTCAAACAATGTCAAGGACCATACACAATGGATAATCAAATGTCACACAAGGATAAATTCCAAAATAAAGAGGCATAAAAGGATAGACTCGATAGATAAAAATTCATGAAATAAGTCCAATTTTGAAATAAAGCATAATCAATTATTAGCATATGAAATGAAATAGCAATAATGAGGCATATAAAAAGATACACTAGTATATACTATTAACTATGTCAATGTCAAAACATTGTGAAGTAATATATACATTAAATATA
The DNA here is from genome assembly GCA_037957365.1 of Torreya grandis. Taxonomy (NCBI): domain Eukaryota; kingdom Viridiplantae; phylum Streptophyta; class Pinopsida; order Cupressales; family Taxaceae; genus Torreya; species Torreya grandis. The sequence continues at coordinate 152,149 of JARHVA010000725.1, read as the reverse complement.
ACAGTACAAATAAATACAATAAAGAGAAATATGTGCAATAAATCAATATATCTCAACATGATAAATGGAAACTTCATAGAAATATATAGTTTGTATCAATGTAACCTATGAAATGAGATGCCCCTAACATTTCCATGGCCCTTGGGTATATGAATGTCTTACATATATGCATCTATGTATCATGTATACAAGTTATAAATCCTATATATCAATCATATATACTATGAAATGCACATGTTTATGAAAAATTATGTGTAATCTATTAAACATATGATTAATAAAATAAATGAAAATGTAATTAGTAAACATGTCATGTTTAGGTCCTAGTTTTAGATTTTTTGAATATTTGAATTTTTTTTACATTTTAAATATTCCGAGTAAATTTTTTGATTATAACACCATCCTTATAGGTTTCCCTTAAATTTATCCAAATTATAAGCTCATGTACCCATTTTTCTTACCACAAAAGCGCCCAATCAATTGGGTTTGAATTTGTCTTTGATATCCTTAACTACATTTATTTTCTTTTGATTTAATTTAGTACAAATTCAAAAACTTCAAATTCAATATTCAAAACCTTATTTTCATATGATCTCTTTATGTAATCTTGATAAACTCTGAGATATCCAATCACATGTATGCATTTTCCATCCAACATTTTTAACTTGTGTGATCATTTTTCCTAATATTTATTATCTTTGATAATGTCTTTTAAATAAGTACACAAATATGATATCTCTAACTCTAAATTCAATACTACTTATGTTCCATAAGAATGAGAATAAGGTGTGGACTTTTTATGTGGACAATAACTAATCTAATGATGTCAATCTTCACCATGTTTCTAAACTATTTTTCTTAAAATTATATCAATTGTTTTATGTGTTTCGTCTACTTCCTGATTTCTTTGTGTATGGTAAGGAGTGGAGAAGGTATGACTAATATTTTACTTATAATTAAATATATTATCTATATTATTTTTGAAATATAATCCATTATTTGTTACAAGTTTTTATGGGAGACTAAATCATGAAATGATGTTTGTCATTAAAAACTTAAATAAGTCATCTCCTATAGTTGAATTTAATGGTATGGTTGCCACCCATTTTTAAAATATTTTATACTTATAATAATTAAATTGTGACCCTTTTATATTTTTTTATCTTTCCAATGAATTCAAATCCAAAAAGATAAAATGGCCATGGTCAAACAATAGGTTGTAATTCTTGATATAGTGTATTATTCAAATTAATATGTTTCTAACATTGACATAGTTTTTCATGTTCTTAACATGCATGTTCCATCATAGGCCAATAGTAACCTTGTCTTAAATACTTTTAAGACATTTAATTTCTCATAAAATTCATATCAAACTTGATATCATGTACCGTAGGTAAATATATCTTAGCCTATTCATGGCTAAGGCATTGAAGTAATTATCCATCAAAAGATCATTTGAACAAGGGCCTAATGAATATAACATAATGCATTGCTTCACATTGATATTTGTGTTTATAATTTTGTGTATCATTTTATAGTTAGTGTTATATATGAAATTACATATGTCCCCATATCATTCTCAATTAATAGTGTTTTAAGTAACTAAAAATATTGCCAAAGCATCTACCTATTTTGTAGTAAGTTATGATTGTTATAACTATTGTATAGTAGAATTTATGTGATCATCATTGATTGGAATAATATAAGTTGCACTAGTCATGGCATCAATGTGTCGATTATCTTTGGGTATGATTTCAATTGAATATGTATCAAAATATGTCTTTGAACATTGTACCATTTCCTTATATGGCACCAAATTTTTTTATATAGATATTTTGAACTTAGTTGATGTAAAGTTGAGAATCCCCATGTACTTTAATATATTTAATTTATAATGCATGTGTAGTGAATAATTGAAGTATAAATACCTCATACTATGTTATATTACTTTTACACTAAAACCCTAAGCATTATGGAAATGGAATAGGAAGACCTTGAGGAGTAATGAAAATTATACCAGGTGTAAAACCTATGTCACATTTGGATCCATCGAAGTACATGGTCCAAGTATCATCACACAAAAAATCATAGTTGTTTGGTAATGTGTCCACTATTGGTGTTACAACTAATTGGTGTGTGATGCCTTATCCTTTTAAGGAATTTTGAGATATGAACTTTAGGTTTAACTCCACTACTATCATTACCCATTTAACTATACATATTGAAAAATGCGGTTTTGACATGATAAATTTCACCATGTCCACCTTTGTGATGTCATGTGTCTCATTATTAAGCATAACTTTTCCATAAAATTGTAATTTTTGTCATAATCTAATAGTATATGACTTGAATAATAAATTATGAATTCCTAGTAATAATCATTGTATTATGCCAATAAATCCTCTAAGGAATGATATGTAGTATAAATTTATAATAGTAAAGGCATATCCTATGTTAGAGGTATAAGAATAGGTGGATTAAGTAGATACTCTTTTATGCATCATTTTTTTATAAAAATTTCATCACATTCATAGATTTTGTCTTTCTTTAGTAAGTGCATTAAAGGTTATGTCTTATCTAATAATTAATCCACAAAACATCTTATTGTCAAAATTTGTCCTTGTAGACCTATTAATTATTTTAGTCCTTTTGGTTGTGGTAAATCTACAATAACTTTGACCTTATTTGGATCTAATTTTATGCCCTTCTAAGATACGATATAAAATAAAAATATTCTTGAATATTCCCCAAATATACATTTTTTATTTATTTAAGTGCATATTGTATGAATGTAAACATTCAAATACATGTCATAAGTCTGAAGCATGATTCTTTCAATGTCTGGATTTTACAAGTCATCAAATTAATATTTAATAGTTTTATGTATATAAACTTCAAATATATGCATCATACCTTTTTGATAAGTGGCCCCTATATTCTTTAATCTAAAGGGCATGACCACATAAAAAAATGCCCCCCAAGGTATGATAAATTATTTTTTTAGATTAATGTTTAGATTTAGTTTTTATTTGATTGTATTCAAAAAAAAATCCATAAATAACAAAATATAATAACATGTTGTAGATTATATGATCATATCAATATTTGGTAGTGGGAAGTCATCTTTGGGGAAAGCCATATTTAAATCATAGTAGTTTGTACAACATTGAATCTATACATTAGGCTTGACAACTAACACTATATTATAAACCCATTTGGTATGGTAAATAGATTAAATAAATCTACAACCAACAGTCTCTCAAATGTGTCTTTATCTAATAAAGCTAATTTTGGGTGCATTTTCATAATATGTTATTTAATTCATTATGTATTTGGGTAAATTATAATATTATGATTCAATTATAGGGTCAATTATTATTATATCCAAGTAAGCTTAAGAAAGTAACTTGAGGTAATCATGTAAGACTTATCTAAAATGTTTTCCTTCATTATCCTTTAACATGGTTTTTATAAGTATCGATCTTGGATCTCTATCTGTTTCATAATTGAATTCAATAATTTACTTCATTTATCAACTATAATTTATCTTCCACATATGTTGTATCTATAAATGCATATAGACCATCTAGTTAGACATCAATATTAGGACTTTCATTGTCTCCAAAATATTCATGGGATTTTTTTTCTATGAGTAAACCTACTCTTATGATAAAAGGGATGAAGATCCTCATTTACTCATAAGTATGTAAATAGAGACTTGTCATTATAAAATTCATATAATGTCTAAATTTTAGGTAAAACCTTATCAAATGAGATCAAGATATACTAATCATAGTGTTGGTATATGATAAAATTCATACATGTGATCCTAAAAATGTCTGTGGATAACAAATTTCTTAGTTTTATTTTCCTTATTGAGTATTGAATCACCATGTATCTAAGGACATAATGTCCTTTGTGAGTATATATAGTAATGGGTTTGATGGTGCCTTGTGCATGTTTTCCCAATCCATGTTTTGTATATCCCATATTATGTAAATATTTTAAACCAAAACCATATTATTTTAAATATTTGGTTAGTGATGGAAGAGTAGGTGAAATAAATATTGGTGTTAGTATATCATTGTGCTGAGTATATTGTCCATATTCCTAAGGGAGATGTTGTATATGACATATGTAATGATCCATGGGTTGAGTCATTACATAATAATTGAAAAGTTATTGATCAAAATAACATGTGTGTGTGTGTGTGTGTGTGTGTGTGTGTGTGTGTGTGTGTGTGTGTGTGTGTGTGTGTGTGTGTGTGTGTGTGTGTGTGTGTGTGCGTGTGTGTGTGTGTGTGTGTGTGTGTGTGTGTGTGTCCTTGATTATTAAATTTGACACATGAATGTGAAGTATAAGTGACTCCATTCATCTCATTAAACTAGGGTATTCCTAATATAATAATATTATTAAGGTCATTTGGAATAACCTAACATATTTTAATTATTGTTCTAGGACCCACAATTATATTCAATGTAGTTTGTCTTACAAAAGTTTTATGTATATTTTCAAATCCAAAAATGTTCATATTTGAATAAGTGAAATCCTTTACATCTATACCAAGTGAATATAAAAAATAACTATTAAAAATACTTAATTCTAGTCTATTATCCACTAAGATATATTTGGATTCCTTATTTAAAACACACACTTGAATATATAATGAGATATTTTGATCAATAATATGTTTAGGAAGTATGTTCTATTTTTAAAAATAGATGCATTCATTTGTCCATCATAATGTGGTAATTATATAAGCAGCATAATTTAGTTTTATATCATTTTATAAAGTTTTATCATGCAATGTCACATTAATAATATCCTTATAAACATGTGTCTTATGGATAAATTCTAACAAATAAATTTTATTCAATTAATATTAATTTTATAAATGAGATCATTCCCTTTGGGTTGATTGGTTGGTCTTGTGGGAGCTATAAGGATCTGAAATGGAGCATTATAATGACCTATATTTTTTTACTACAATATGGATCACTCTTCCCTTTTACATTGTAATAACATGGACTAAAAAATTGAATATAATATTAGGGAAAATAATGGTAACCATATGGTAGATATTTTTATGATGAAATCTAAAGGGAGGAAAGAAATGAGTCATACATGCTCTTTGGCATCTAGTAGTAATTAGAATCAAATTATATTAAATATTTAAATATTGTGAATTATAAATTAAGGTTAAATATTTAGTATAATTAATTTTAATTTTTTTTATTGTAATCCATTAAGTTACATAATTGTTAAATATATTACATATTTCAATAAAATAACATGTAATGTTTAAAATCATAGTTGAGTTAAAAATTAGAAATTATATACATCCATTATAGTGATATGCAATTTGTGAAATGAGGAAAAATAAAAATCATGTCTAAAAATCATATATATATATATATATATATATATTAAAACCTAGAAAAAATAATGAAACACTAAGGCAATCCTAAGGTTTGATATGCCTAATATAGGTTTGGTTTCATAGATGCATTTTACCTTATTTCGATTGTGTGTACCTAAATATGTATAAAAAATTGAACTCTTTAGATTATATGAAGTATAGTAATAATACAAAACTTTGAATGTAAAAGGAAGAATATGATTTGAACAATGACACTTGTTATAAATAGAAATGACCTAAAGCATTTAGACACTTAGTGTGTTATTTTATTGTGTATGTCTAAGATTATAATATAGGTGATAAGATTAAATCTTAAATAGATTAAGTATCACTCAAATCAAGAACTATATGTCTAAAAGTGTAAGGATGAACTTATCAATATGTGATCATTCTCACTAGACAATAACATTTATATTTTGTTGGATTTTTTTGTATGTATAGTGCCTTTTTGTTTTAGTATAAGCTAGTGTGTCTGATTTTAATTCATATATGTGTGTGATATTAGGGTTAATTATTTATGAAGTATCTATAAAACATGGTTCCTTATTTTTAAAACCCTAAGTCCACTTTTGAAATTAGGTTTAGGCCTACATAAGGGGAAGAATAATGGGTTATGCTAACCTCAAAAAATACCTAATGAATTGTTGATAAATACCTACATATTCAATACTCTAAAGGTGTAAGTATAACTAATTGTATTTCTCCTTGTTAGGTGTATGTGCACATTGGTGCTTCTTTAATGATGTTAGAGGTACAATGACCAAGGGGGGGTGAATCAGTGATGAAAGATAATCTAATTCAATTCCCAAATCATAATCACTTAGCATACATCAAATTGATCAAGCATCATAAACATGAAATATCATACATCCAAATCATACATAAAAGCATACATCACATGAACACATCATATATGTGGGAAACCCTCTTAGGGGATAAAACCCATTAAACCATGTAAGATGGATTAAAATCATATAATAAAAAGATACAAAATTTATAAAAAAAACAAATTATTATGTAACACCCATCCCTTAGTTTATTGAGACACCAATCCCATAAGGAGTTAATTCCCTTGTCTAGATGAGCACCCATAACAACTAGACCTTTAACAAGGTTTACCTTGAAAGGAGGAACCAACCCCTTAGGCAACCAATCACCCACTTAGATACCTAAATATACCACCTTTAATACCTATTTATATTATTCAAATTATGATGATCACTTTGTCTATACTCTTCACGTCCAATCTCTCTCAAGCTACCTCTAGGGCTAACTTGCTCAAACTGCCTCTTCTAGGCTCATTAGGTCCAATTACCTATGTTACCTCCTAAATAAACTTGATTAAATAAGTATGACTAATCATCTTCACTCTCTATAGGTCCTTAATGACTTTTACCTTCTCTTTCAAAGGTTCTCTCTTTCACTTGAATCCATTCACACACAACTAACATAATTAGTCCAATTCAACCTTATACTTATACCACTCTCTTCCTTTAACCCGTTTTGGTCAGCTAAGATGATTTACATATTTGAACCACATTATAAATATGTCCTTATACATGTTACATGTAACAAAAATACACTCTTTAGGTCAATATTTACCTCATTATCCCCAAATGACCATTAGGTCTTGGTGAGATCTAAAATAATTAGGCCTTCATACTCACACATTACATGTGAGACTAATTGGACCATATTAATCCTTTAACAATGATTCTAACACATAAAACCTATTTCTAATATCCCATGTATTACTCCCATATTGGTCCATGCCACTTGGAACACCAAATCAACACTCAAACGTACCAATTAGGTATCCTTACTCCTTAGGCCTTTATACATAGAAAACATAGTCTCAAACTTATAAAGTAAAAACTCAAGTATTTCACATAGATATACTATTATACTACATGGGTTAACCCTTAATCACCTATAATACACCTATATGTTCTGTATACACTTCAATGTAGGCTCTAAGCACTCAATTTAACTCTTTCAAAGTGACCACTCAAACTGGTCACACACAATCAAAATACAATTATACTATTTTGACTCTCCATATCTGATCAAGGGAAAAATATGAAAAAAATGAATTATCATAAGACTTATAGACTTATATAACATCTCCATACTCATTTTATTATTCAATTATACTTAGAACACCTTCAACTTACCTCTACAAGATTTTCACTCAATCTACTATTGCATTCATCAAACACAATCAGCTTCTAATCCTTTATTCACACTAAAGATGGATTTTTCAAACCTAAAAAAATCATAAAAATATTCTCAATTAATTATAACACACTTTTCAATAATTATTTCATCTTTAAACATCAAAATACTATCAAGAACTCTTCAATTATCTTTTTATGATCACTTGAAAAACATAGTCAAACACATAGTCAACTTTGGAGCTTAATATATCTGAATGTATATACATTCAAACCTTATAACTCACTTATCTATATGAAAATTTAATTCCTCTTAAAATTTTATTTTCACATCACCTTCAAATTTGTCCTAGATCAAAAGATATAATAAAAATATTGAGCACTAGTTTTCCTTTTGTTAAATTCAAATGCCAATGATCACTAATCTTTACCTTACAATGCTTAATGATAATCTTTGATCCAAGCTTATGTGATTATGCCACTTGGTAGCTTTGTCTGCCTTATGCACATTTGACTATTTGACTCTAATGAAATTTTGTCACTTAGAAACCCCATAAGAAATCTTGACTATTTGTCTCAATAAATTTATTTGTATCATAATTTGCATGATCACATGCTCATTATTGATCTCTATTTAATAGGTTTCATGCTTTTCGTTAGATCTGTTGCTCAAAATTTGTGATTGTGACACATGAATAACACGTGAAATATTGACTATTTGATTTTGAACCAAACCATTTTATCCTTATAAAATCATAATAAATTCTTACCATTAGATCAATGATTTGATTAAATTATCATCATTAGATCTCCTCTTATAAATTTGGCTAAGTATAGAAACTTAGTGAACTTGGTCTAAGAAGCCAACTTTACACCTTAATAAATTTTTCTACACTCAACCTCATTACCTAAAGTTTGAACCACAAGATCACATTTCATAGGGGAATCCATCCGTGTATAGAAATACTTCTGAAACCTTTTCACATTTGAAATATGATAACATCAATCTGCTCACTCAGCTATATTTGTCAAGGTGATTACTTAAGATTAAACATTCATATGATGATTCTAATGAATTAAATTCACTTTAATAAGAATTATAAGCATGAATAAAACCACATAAAGTCTCTAAAACATGTCCATACCATAAATTTCATCCATTAATTTCCTTAAAAAGTCAAACACTGAATAACCATGTAGGAACACTGAAACACATTGAATCACAGTTTGTCATTGTCAACCTAACACACATGAAACCTCATCAACAACCTTGGTTGCCTTATAAAAATAATTGAAAAAAATATAAAAATATCCCCTTTTTTAAGTCAAACAACAATACATAGCTTATGCTTAGACTCTGTCATTCCCTTCAATCACTTTACCCCCCTTTGACACAATGACAAAGTGGGCGCAACTCTTGATCCTGTAGACCTAAAAAGACTTCAAGGACCAATAATAGGAAATGAAAACCTATGATATATGATACAAACCCCCCTACCATTATTCATAACTCTTCTTACCTTGATCTTCTCAAACATTATCTATGACTACATTCTTCTTTGATCATGCATAGCTTATATGAAGATAGAACATACATGGACATCAAAAACTGCATGAACTTACCTTAAAAACATTAAGAGGGACTCCCCCTAAGTCACCTAAGCTTAAGAACCCTTTTAAAAATATTTAAACCACTTCCAATAATGATGAATCAACATAATTACCTTCATACCTTCTCTCTCAAATTTTACTACACAGTCCTCTGATCCTAAGACCTGACCATTTATAAAGCTCCCCTTTTGTTTATGCATGAAGATTCAATACATTTTCAAATCAATTGACTTATTTTTATCAATTCATCATATCAACATGCTTGAGTTCAAATATTTATCAAACTTATTTATATCTCCACCATGACTGGAACATCTCACATATGCTCCCCCTCACATCATGGATAACTCTTTAATATTTTCACACTATCTAAGTTAACTCCCCTTACCTCCATGATTCACCTTTATATGAAATAAAATATTTTAAAAACTCATCTTCCTTTATCAAAAACTTATAAACTTCCATTCCTTGCTTTTAAACCTTGCATACACAACTTCATTCTTCACCATATTGACCAACTAGACCATCCATCAAATATTTGACCAAAATTTTGACTTTAGGATCACTATCCTTGAATATATCTTCTAAAAATTCCATCACAACACTTTGGAGTAGTTACATAAAAATAATTTCTCCCCCTTATCCAAATATATTTTCAAAATATCTTTCTTGTCTTGCAACATCAACTAAAATTCAACTATCATCCACCATGCTTCTTCTTTTTGTAAAGTGTCTCTTTGAAGCTTAGAGAGAAACACCCCTTTGACATAATGAGATTAAAAGTCCTAAAACTTAGGAGACTCCCATATATCCATACTCTCATTTGAATTTTAGTCCTACCTCATCACCAAATTGACTTTTAATGGATCCTTGAATTCATTCTTTGCTTAATACTTGTCAACTAATGTAGACAATAAAAACTCTTAACTTTCCTTCATGTCTATCATGACAAATAAACCATCTTTGGTCTCATATAATATATCCTAATAGGCTTAGGTTTTCACAACCATTTATGACGTCTTATTTTCATACTAGGAGCTCAATATACCTTATTTTAATTGAGAATTCATTCAAATTGTTCTTGAAATACCTATCAATGTGACAAACTCTATGACATCTAAAATAAACAAGATCATTCATACCTTTTGCTTGATTATTAGTGTGATCTTATTTGACTAGTTTCTTATTATTACATAGTCCTTTGCCTTATGACCAAAAAGATGAAAAACAAAACAATGGCCCATAAAATATTTGGCATATCTTGAAGCATTTGGTTATCCAATTGGCTTCTTCATTTTGTCTTTGATTTGATTTAACTTGTTACCTTTCATGCTACCATCCTCTTCACCTTATTTTGAATTTTTTTAATCTTTTTAAATCTTTCATATCTTGATTATGACCTTTGATGCTCATCCTTTAGGGAAACAATATTATCTTTCAATTGAACACATTCATATTTTTATCCCTCATGATTGAACTTACAGCCTCTAATTGAATTTTGAGATCTTCGATGGTCTCCTTATCCTCATCCCTTTTGTCCATGTCATATTTCAATCTACATGATTTATCTTCCATAAAATTTATTATTTATTGATTCTCCTTTTCCTCTATCAGATATTTGTCTAATAAACTCCCCTTAAGATATCTAACTTGTGCTTCAAAACTTTTGATCATATTCCTCTTTTTATGATTCCTCTTATTTTGCTCCTTTAGTTCACCAAGTGCACTCATGAGCTCAGATTATAGATCAAATTATTATTTATTTCTATCATAGAAAACTTATTAATTAAACATGATGATCTTTTCACCCATATTTTACCTTGTATCACCTTCAAGTGGTTAAACTTTAACAAAACGTGTTGCTTTGATACCAATTGTTAGAGGTACAATCAATAAGAGGGGGGTGAATATGTGATGCAAGATAATAAAATTAAGTTCCCAACTCTTAAAAATTCAACATACATCAACTTGATCAAGAAACATAAACATGAAATCACATACATCCAAATCATACATAAGAGAATACATCACATGAACACATCATATATGTGGGAAACCCTCTTAGAAGATAAAACCCACTAAACCCTAAATATGGAATATAATACTATAATAATAATATCCAACATTTATAATATAAAAAAATAATAAAGTAACACCCATCCCTTAGTTTATTGAGACACCAAACCCGCAAGGAGCTACTACCCCTCTCTAGCTGAGCACCCATAATAATTAGACCTTTAACAAGATTTACTTTATAAGGAGAAACCAACCCCATAAGAAACCAAAAACACACTCAAATAATTAAAAAATTAACATTGAACATCATTTTATGTTATTAAATTTATTATGATCACCTTTGTCTACACTCTTCACCTTTAATCTCTCTCAAGCTTCCTCTAGAGCTAACTTACTCAAACTGCCTCTTCTAGGCTCATTAGATCTAATGAATTATGTGACCTCATATATAAATTTTAAAAAATAATAATGATTAATACTCTTTACTCTCTTTAGGTCCTTAATGACCTATACCTTCTCTTTTAGAGGTGCTCTCCTTTACTTGAATCCACTCACACAGAACTAACATAATTAGTCCAATTTGACTTTGTACTTATACCACTCTCTTCATTTAACCCATATTGGTCAGTGAAGATGATTTAAATATTTGAAACACATTTGAAATAGTTAATTATACATGTTACAAGTAATAACCACACACTCCTTAGGTAACTCATTACCTCATTATCCCCAAGACACCATTAAGTCTTGGTGAGACCTAAAATAATTAGGCCTTCATACTCACACATTACATGTGAGACTATTGGACCACATTCATCCTTTATAAATGATTAAAAAACATAAAAAATATTTCCAATATCCCATTTCTTGATCCATTATGGTTCCATGCCACTTGGAACACTAACTCAACACTCGAACCTACCAATTAGGTCTCCTTGCTTTTTAGGCCTTTATACATAGAAAACACAGTCTCAAAACTTTAAACCAAACACTAAAGTATTTCACATATACATATGATTATATAACATGGGTTAAAACTTTAAAATATATGATACACTTATATGTCCTTTATACACTTAAACATAGTCTCTAATCATTTAATTCAACTCTCTCAGAGTGACCACTCAGATTGGTCACACATAGTCAAAATATAGTTATACTATTTTGACTCTCCATCTATGATTAAGGGAATAATATGAAAAATAATGCCTTATAATAATCCTTATATAATTATATAACATCTCCATGCTCATTTTCTTCTTCAATTCTACTTAGAACGCCTTTAACTTACCTCTGTAATATTATCACTTAATCTGTGAGTGCATTCATAGAACATAGTCAACTTGTAAGGCTTTATTCACACTAAAAATGGATTTTTCAAACCAAAAAAATTATAAATATAGTATTAATGAAGTATAAAACACTCTAAAATATTTATTTCATCTTTAAATATCAAAATACTATCAATAACTCTTCAATTATCCTTCTTAGGTTACTTGTAAAACATGGTCAAACACACAGTCAAATTTAGAGCTTAATATCTTTGACCATACAAAAATTAAAACCTTATAAATAACTTATTTATATTAACCTTTAATTCCTCTTCAAATTTTATTTTTAATCACCTTCAAATTTGTCTTAGATTAAATGAAATAAGTAAAATATTGAGCACTGGTTTTTCCTTTGTTAATTCAAATACCAATGGTCATTGTGTAAACATTAAACACTAGACACTTTGTCATAATCTCATGCACCATAAAATTTATATCAAATATGCACCATATATTTCCTCATAATTATCCTTATCTTTACCTTGTAATGTTCAACATTGATCTTTGATCTGAGCTTCTATGATTGTGTCACTTGGCAACTCTATGTGCCTTATGCACATTTAACTATTTGACTCTAATGAAATTATACCACTTGGAATTCCCACTTAAAATATTGACTATTTGACTTAATATTCTCTATATTATCATAATCTATATGATCACACACTCATCATTGATCTCTATTTGATAGGTTTCACATTCACCATTAGATCTACTGCTCAAAGTTCATGATTATGACACATGTCACTAGCACATGAAATATTGATTATTTGACTTTGAACCATGTTTTTGGATCATTATACAATCATATTAAACACTCACTAATATATATGTGATCTAATTAAATTCTCACCATTAGATTTCCTCTTAAGAATTTGGCTAAGTATAGAAACTTAGTGAATTCTATTTGAGAGGCCAACTTTGCACCTTAGTAATTTTTTCTAAGCTCAACCTCATGAACTAAAATTTGAACCACAAGATTAAATTTCACAGGGTAATCCATCCCTATATCAAACTTCTTCTTAAACCTTTACACATGAAATATGACATCATCAATATACTCACTTAGCGTTATTTATCAAGATGACTCCCTGAGCTTAGAAATTCATATGACATTTATGATGAATTCCATTCACTTCCATAATCATTATAAGAAATAATAACACCCCATAGGGTCTTTGAAACATTACATTATTCATTACTACATTGACATTTGATAAAGCACATACTAGTTTATCTTGAATATAAGCCACAACCTCTATGTCATCCATTATACCTTTGACCACTTTCAAGTGGTTAAAATTGAAATAAGGACCTACTATGATACTAATTGTTAGAGGTATAATCACTGAGGGGTGGGGGTGAATTATTGAGCCCAGATATTTCAATTTCAATTCCAATCCTTTCAAACTATTAGTCAATCAGCATATATTAACTTGGTCAAGCAATATTAATAAGAGGGCTCATTCATTAAATGCTTATACAAGATCAAAAACATAACAAATATTTCATGTGGGAAACCCTCATGGGGATTATTTCAATTCCAATCCTTTCAAACTATTAGTCAATCATCATATATTAACTTGGTCAAGTAACATTAATAAGAGGGCTCATTCATTCAATGATTATACAAGATCAAACATATAACACATATTTCATGTGGGAAACCCTCATGGGGAATAAAAACCACTCTCAAAACTTTAAAACATGGACTACTTATCTTATAATAAATTACAAACAAGAGACTGGTCAACTCCTTTAGACTAGAAAACCTTGATCAAATCCTCCTAACCAAAGGCCTTTAGTAAAATACCTGTTTCACAAGGAGAAAATTCCCCTAAGGAAGATAAAGTCCTTTAAACACTCCTTTGAACACCTCCACCATATAACTAATGTCTTCAACACTTTATTATGGATATATTATTATCTAACCCCTACACAAACTCCCTCTTTATCTCATACAAGCCTCTCACATAAGCATGCCACAATCTCTATCCCTCTTTAATCAAGTGGTCCTCATATACACAATAAAACCTATTTGCATATCATAAAAATACAATATCACTATTATAACCTTATAAATATGACCTACAGATCATACACATAGTCATCAATTATCTTTGCCTATTAACCCATCAACTGGGCATTTCTACTATTCTTTATCCTTCGCTTCAACAAACACACTTCTCACACAAGTCTCTCTGAAGTCTGGAAACCATCATATTTAGCTTCAATATTTATAGATAATTCATGAATTTTCAAATCCACAATAGTTCCTTATCATCCACAATACATGACTTCACCCTTAAGGCATCTTACATGGGTCGCACTTAAGCACAACTCTCACTCAATAAGCCTAAGTCACTTTTAGGTTCTATGGAGATCCATTCACCTATTTGACATAAAAATGAGAAAAATAGAAACATAAGACCACTTAAAAATGAATATTTCCACTATTCATGACCCATTACTCATCCTCAAATGCTTATAGTCATCATTTCACTCTTCTATGTAAGCTCAATCAACTCAAACATTAGCCTTGTTTATAAAGATACCAGGATAAACATAAAGTCAATTTATTAATCATTGTTCATACTCAATATATATTGATCACACCTCTTAAATACATGTATATGATCCACATGGATTATAAAACACTCTCTAATATCCAATTCATCATGAAACATTGAAACAACATCTACACAAGCTCAATTATCCTTCTCGGGTCACTTACAAAATAAAAATAAACACATAGTCAACTTTGAACCTTAATATATATGACTATACACAATTTCAAATATTAAAATATATATTTCTATATTCATCTTAGATTTCTACAAAAATTCACTTTTTAAACCATGAGAAAATTCTACATATATCAAAAGATATGGCCTAAAAACTAGACATTGGTTTTTCCTTTGTTAAATTCAAATATTCAAAAGCAAATGGTCATAGCTAAACCTCAGCCACTTTGCTCGCATATCATGTCCTTGATTCTTATTTAAATAATGTAGCATCAATATTATTTGATATTTAACTCATATTTCTCCACTACCCAAATATTAAACCTTGAACAATTGACCTCATCTTGTGCAATGTTGTAATATTAAGTAAACACATATCATTGATCTCTTTTACGTAGCTCGGTCTTTATCTGTGCTAATCATTGGACACTTTGGAAACATCTCACACAATATGCATCATTAATTTTTAAACTTAAAAGCATATGATCACTATTATATCTTTGAATAATCTTGTTCTTTATATCTTCTTGATGTTAAACTTTGAACACTTGTCCTCATTTCGCTACTTCCAGATATCCTAGAACAAACACGCTCCATTGATCCTTTTGTAAGGATCTTGATATTTAATAAACTTAATCGTTAAACAATTTTACCCATTTGAATTACTAAAAACTATATATCTATATGTATTAACTCTCGTGAACCATTGGATCTCCATCTAGTCTTGATCTTTAATATTGTGCAAAAATGACTATGGGGACCATTACTTATCTACTTGGAAGGCCAACCTCGAACCTCAATAAATTTTGTTGCACTTAGAAGCATGATCTAAAATTTGGACCATATTATATCCTCACATAGAATAATTAAACCATGTGTCAAAATTTTCCTAAAACCTTCATACATGAGAGATATATCTCCATTAATCTACTCACTTAGATTTCTTTTGCCATAGAGCCAACTATGTCAAAAACTACCTTGGAAGGCCAACTTTGAACATGAATATCTTTTGTTCTGTTACATCAAATGACCTAGAAGTTAGCATATATCAGATAGGAAAAAAATTGAATAAACCCATATGATTAATTTTTATTTAAACATCCACACATGTGAGATATGCCATCACCAAACTGCTTACTTGGCTCTTCTTGCCACATTGCAAATTTGGCAAGTATGGGAAAACACTATCAAACTACTTGGGAGCCCAACTTTACACTTGCATATATTTTATTTTGGTTAGTCACATGACCTAATATTTATCACATAGTAGCTAGGTACAAATTTAATCACAACCATATTACTAACTCCCCCTGATTCATACACATGTGGCAATGGTGACATCAACAAACTACCTACTCAAATTTTCTGCCACTAGACCCAAAATGTCTAAATGAAAATAATGAAGAACCAAATGAATTCCAGTTATGCAAAAAATCACTCCAATCATCCTTGACCTTTAATAGGAACCATTACACATCCTCAACTCACCATTCACATCCATAAACATCTCTAATTATGTCAAAATTGAAGATCAACCAAGCATCCTTCAAGCATATTAAGACAAGCACATTGTACACTTTGTCATTGTCACTTAAACTATTAAGGCACTTCATCCATTCAATAGGACACCTCCATGACATCACCATGACATCATTAAAAACTCTCCAACAATATACCATTTTATTATTATTGTTAACATGCATCATACATCTCACCTTCCTTTTATCTCTTCAAACACTCTCACAATAAGAACTTTCTCCCCCTTTGACACAATGACAAAGTGGGTACCAACTGATCTTGAGGACCTGAAAAGACTACCAATAGGAGAGGACCATCTTATAAATATTATAAAAACTCTCCCTCACCTTTATCTTACTTCTTCTTTTCCTTAACAACTTCCTCTTGCCACATGCCAATACTCTCTTCAATCAAGTACTGTAACCAATGAAGAAAATACACATAAAATACTAAAATCTAATGGAACTTACCAAGGCACATCTAAGAGGTATTCCCCCTAATATTTTTGATCAATTGCATCACTTTATCATATTTATATCTCTATAAACCATGAAAAACCACCATACAAACTTACAAGCCTTTTCTCTTAAGACACACCCATGACCACCAACTCAACATCTACACTATAGCTTTTTTACAAACCTCAAGAACAAGATCATGAAATTGTTATTACTCCTTAACCAAATAGCTTCTATTAATTCACAAATAAATAAATGACACCCAAGCCTCATCTTAGATATTCAAATGTATCTTTTGATAATGGTTTGGTCATAATATCTTCAAGATTCTCTTTTTTAGGCACATGCTCCAACTTCACACTTTGATTAATCACTTTCTCTCTCAATAAATGGTATCTATTAATAATATGCTTAGTTTTTGAATTCATAACATGATCCTTTGAGATACTAATTACACTATTATTTTCATAATAAATAAGACAAGGTCCATTTTATCTTATCTTATAATCCTCCAAAGTTTGTTTCATCCATATGAATTGAGTACAACAAGAGGAAGGTGTTATTTACTCAACTTCTATAGTTGATAGAGACATTAAGTCTTGCTTCTTGCTTAGCCAATACACCAAGCATCCCCCCATGAAGAAGACCTCACCATTGGTAGTTATCCTATCATCCACACATCTTACCTAATATCCATTAGTATATGATTTCAAAGATAATTATTTACTCCTAAGATACCATAAACCATACTCTATGGTGCCTTTGAAATATTTTGAGATCCTTTTGATTGATTTTAAGTGAGATTCTCTAGGGTTATATTGAAACCTTCTTGAAAGACCCATTGTTTGCATTATATTAGGCCTAGAAGTAGTAGAGTACAAAAGACTTCCAATCATTGATCTATACAAAGTTTGACCAACTTTTGGTGAGTCATCCAGTTTACTTAACTTTCATCTTATGATCATTAGAGTACATATTAGCTTAAATTCTATGATGTCAAACTTCCTTAGAATACCCTTGATGTATTTAGATATTGAAATGAATATCCCTTCATCAAGTTGATTAATTTTTAATCCTAAGAAGAAAGATAGTTCTCATAATATTGACATTTCAAACTTAATCTTCATAGTATCTACAAATTCTCTACTCATTTTATCATTGTCAGATCCAAAAACTATGTCATCAATATATACACCAACTATCAATTGATGATTGCCTTATATCTTAATCTAGAAATTACTATCATCTACCCACCCTTTTATAACCTTGACTCAAAATATACTTATCTAAACTATCATACCAAGCTTTAGGAGTTTGTTTAAGACCATACATAGCCTTTTTTAGTTTACACACAAAATCTTGATTAATTGACATGAAGTATCCTTCACATAACTCAATTTAGACTTCTTCTAAGTTTCCATTCAAGAATGCATATGTCACATCCATTTGATATACCTTAACCACCTTGAAACATACATACGCCAAGAAGAGTCTATTTGCTTTCATTCTTGCTATAAGAGAAATATTCTCATCAAAATATATTCCTTCAACCTGAGCATATCCTTTACACACCAATCTATCCTTGTTCCTTATGAAATCTCCTTTCTCATTCATCTTGATTTTAATAACCCACTTGGTACTAATCACATTTTAATATTTTGGCCTAGGAACTAGGTCCTATGTCTCATTCTTTTCTATTTGATTATTATATTCATCCATTACATCATTCTAAGTTTCATCTTTGATAGCTTCCATGAATGTTTTGGGTTCAATCATAGACAACAAAGTTGAGTCTTATTGATTTTGATTGATCAACATTATCCTTCTAGTCTTTAACCTTGCACAAACATTTCCAATAATTTGAGAGACTGGATGATCTTTCTAAATTCTTCTAGATGGATCTTTATAATCTTGTCTTTCTTCCTCTTCTTCATCTTCATAATTTATTTGAATGGATAACTCATAGTTTTTTATAATATAATTTTGAATTGAGTCACTTACCTACAATTTTGGCTTCTTGACTCTACTTGTCTCATCTACCCTTACATTTAAACTTTCAACAATCTTGTGAAGTCTCTTGTTGAAGCACCTATAGGTAGTACTGGTAGAAGAATAACCTAAGAAGATGACCTCAGTAGACCTTGAATCAAATTTTCCAAGATTCTCTTCATCTCTTTTGATGAAGCACCTACTCCCAACCACTCTAAAATGTTTGACATTAACTACTCTATTCTTCCATAAATCATAAGGAGTCTTATCATAATTTGTTCTAATTTGACACTTGTTTAGGATGTAGATTGAAGTGTTAGTTTCCTTTTCCCAATAATTATTTGATAGTTTTGAATCTTGAAGCATGGTTCTACTCATCTTTTAAATAGTCTTATTCTTCCTTTCAACAACACCATTCTGTTATGTTGTTTTAGTAGCATAATATTATCTCCTTATCCCTTATTTTTCACAAAAATCATCAAATTCATGAGACCAAAACTCACCTCCTATGTCTAATCTTACAAACTTTATCTTTGACCCTTTATCATTTTCTACAAGTGTTTTTAATTCCATAAATATTGAAAAAGCTTATGAATTTTCTTTAAGAAAAAATATCCAAGTCATCCTAGTAAAATCATCAATAAGAAGCATGAAATAACTATTACCTTGAATAGTTTGGGTTATCATAGGTCCACATAGATCAATGTGAATCAAATCTAATGGTTTTGTAGTGGATAACTCCTTAGATTTGTATCTTTTTTTGGTTTATTTCCCATGAAGACATGCCTTACAAAGAGAATGAGCAATCTAAGAAATATTGGACATATACCTTACCAACCCCTTTGATCTAATCTTTACCATATTATAAAAATTTATATGTCCAAGCCTTTTATGACAAAGCCATATTTCTTCTAATTTAATCATGAAGCACTCATACTTATTGGATTCATTGGACACATACATGTTGTTATCTATTTTATAAACATTTGTAACTTCTTTTCTAGCCTTTCTTACTTCACATACATCATCATATAAAGGTGCAACATTTCCTTACTTACACATTTGGCTCACACTTAAAATATTATGTTTCAAACCTTATACATATAATACATTCTTAGTCCTAGTATGACCATTATCCAAACTCATAGTACCTTTACCAACTATGTTGGTAGATTTGTTGTCACCAAATCTCACTTCACCAGGGTTGGTCTTCCTAAGAGAGATAAACTTTCTCTTGTCTCCTATCATATTATTTGAGCATACACTATCTACAAACCATCTCTTTTTCCCATATTCTTTAGTATGAAAGGTTTTTTGAACAACATTGAATCTTTCTTTAGTGGATGGCTTGAATTTTGTTTCTTTTCTTCTTCAATCTTAGACTTAGTCTTCTTGAACCATTTGATGGTGTCAATGACTTGTATATCCTTTTTCCAAAAAGATCTTTTGTATTTTTGGGCTATATGACCTCATTGGTTATAATTTTAGAATATAAGATTCCTTTTGGTATCTATAGAGAATGCACAATCCCTATATTGATGACCAAATTGATTATAAGAGAATTAGTACCCATTGAAGACATTATTTAAATTTGACCTTCTTTTCTCTTGATCATTACGTGTCCATGAATTTTAATTCTTGACCCTTTTAATGGAGCTAAAATCCCTTTTGTTCTTGGATAAGAGCACATTTTAGTAAGTCATGAAATTATTTTCACATTGTTTCATCCTTTAATTGAGACCCTTATTCATCATGACTTATAAATTCTTGATTTTTACCTCTAAATCTTACACTTGCATTTTCACATCATCCATGCTTGGATTGATGTTTGATAAAGCACATACTAGTTTGTCTTGAATATATTACATAGTCTCTTTATCATACATTATACCTTTGATCACCTTTAAGTGGTTAAACTTATAAGAAGGACCTACTTTGATGCTAATTATTAGAGGTACAATCACTAGGGGTGAATCAGTGAGCCCAAATATTTTAGTTTTAATTCTAATCCTTTCAAACTATTAGTCAATCAGCATATATCAAATTTATTAAGCAATATTAGCAAGAGAGATCATTCATTTAATGCATACATAAGATCAAACAAATAACACATAGTTCCTATGGGAAAATCTCATGGAGAATAAAACCCACTTTAAAGACTACAATACAGGGACTAATTATGCTATAAGAAATTAAAAATAAGTGATTGATCAACTCCATTATATGATAAAACTTTGATCAAATCCTACTGACCAAAGGCCTTTAGTGAAACACTTGTTTCATAAGGAGAAACTACCCCTAAGGAAGATCAAGTCCTTGAGACACTCCTTTGAACACTTCCACCTTAGAACTGATGTCTTCAACACCTAATGATGGATCTCTAATTATCTATCCCTACATAAACATACTTTCTCTCTCATATAGGCCTCTAACATAGGTATGGCACAATCTCTCTCCCTCTTTACTCAAAATATCCACATATTCACACTCAAAAATCTTCGCATATCCTAAAAATATAAGATCACTATTATAACCTCATAAATATTATCTATAGGTCATACACATAGTCATCAATCTACTTTACTTATCAACCCATCATCTAGTCATATCTACTCTTTTCTATCCTTTGCTTCAATGAACACACTTCTCACATAAGTCTCTCTCTAGTCTAGAAACCATCATATTTAATTTCACTATTTATAGAGAATTCATGAATTATCTAGTCCAAAATCTTTCTTTTTTATCCACTAATACATACCTTCACCCTTAAGGCATCTTACATGGGTCACACTTAAGCATAACTCTCACTCAGTAGGTCTAGGTCACTTTTAGGTCCTATGGAAACCCATTCACCTATTTGACACAACAAGGAACAAACTAGAAACATAATACCACTTAAAAATATATAGGTCCATTATATATAACATCTTAGTCATCCCAAAATTTTTATAGTCATCATTGCACTCTTCTGTGTAAGCTTAATTAACTCAAACATTAGTCTTATTCATAAGGACACCAGAATGAACATATAATCAACTTATTAAGCATTTTTCATACTAAAAATAGATTGATCACAACTCCAAAACCCATACATATGATCCTTATGAGATATAAAACACTTTCTAAAGGCTAAGTCATCATGAAACATTAAAATAACATCTACACAAGCTCAATTATCCTTCCCGAGTCACTTGCAAAATAATCATGAACACATAGTCAAATTTGAACCTCAATATATTTAACTGTACACAATTTCAAATATTCAAATCTATATTTACATATTCACCTTGGATTCCTCTATAAATTTTCTTTTTGCACCATGAGCAAATTCTACATAGATTGAAATATATGTCCCAAAATATAGACACTAGTTTTTACTTTGTTAAATTAAAATATTCAAATGCAAATGGTCATAGTCAAACCTTGGTCAATTTTATCACATATTGTGTCCTCTTAACTTAGATCAATCACACACCATTGATATTATTTGAACTTTAAATCATAGTTCACCATTTCCAAAACATTAAACCTTGAATAATTGATCTCATATTATGCAATCTTATAATATTAACTCAACACACACCATATATATCCTATACATAGCTTGGTCTTTATTTTTTTTAATCATTGGATAATTTAGAATGATATTTCTCAATACACACCATTTATATATAAATTTATGAACATCCAATCACTATTAGATCTTAGAAGAAGCTTAGTCTTTATCTCTACTTGATGTTAAACTTTGAGCACTTGTCCTCATCTTGTTGTTTCTAGATATCTTAGAAAAAACATGCTCCATTGATCCTTTTATAAGGAGATTGATCTTTAATTAGTTTAAGAATTGAAAATTTTGACCCATTTGACTTAATACACCACACACACACACACACACACACAATCTCATGAACCATTATATCTCCATTTGTTCCTAATCTTTAACATTGTGCAAAAATGACAAAGCATGGGGACCATTGCTTATTTTCCTAGAAGACCAACTTTGGACATCAATAAATATTGTTGCACTTAGATGCACAAACTAAAATTTGGACCATATTATCTTCTTTCATAGGAGAATACAACCATGTGTCAAAATACTCTCTAAACCTTCATATGTGAGATATACAACTCTATTAATCTATTCACTTAGATTTCTTCTACCACATAGCCAACTATGTCAAGAACTATCTTGGAAGGCCAACTTTGAACATGCATATATTTTGTTACACTATATCACATGACCTAAAAGTTATCATATATCAAATAGGAAAAAAAATGAATAAACCCATATGATCAACTTATTCTCAAATGTCCACATATATGAGATATGCCATCACCAAACTGCTTTCTCAACTCTTCTTTTCACATTGCAAATTTGGCTAAGTATGGGAAAACACTATCAAACTGCCTAGAGCCCAAATTTACACTTGCATATCTTTTATTGTGATTAGTCACATGACCTAAAATTTATCACATCATCAATGTCTCAATATTCAATTGATACAATGTTTTATTCTATAAAAAACCCATATTTCTAATATTTGCATATCTAATGCTTGGTGATATGATTTTTTAATTTATGTAAAACATTGTAACTATATGAGTAATTCGATGGGATTGATTAGGAATGAAATTACTAGATTTGGTATGAATAAAAGATCATAGTATCTTATACTATTTCATTTTCTTCTAGAAACTAAATATAAATGTGATAAAAACCATATGACCAACTCCCTCTAACTCATCTATTCATGGAGATGGTGATGTCAACAAACTACCTACTCAAATTTTCTACCATTAGACCTAAAATGTCTAAATGAAAATAATGAAGAATCAGATGAATTTGAATTATGCACATAATCAATATAATTATCCTTGACCTTTGATTCGACCCTTTGCATATCCTTAACTCACCATACTCATCCTTGAACATCTCTAACCATGCCAAAACTAAAGATCAACCAAACATCCTTCAATCATACTAAGACAAACACATTACATACTTTATCATTATCACTTAGACTATTAAGGCACTTCATCCACTCAGCAAGACACCTCCATGACATCACCATGACATCATTGACAACTCTCCAACATTTCATACCATCAATTACCATGTAGGAACATTGAAGAACACTTTATCATTATCGATCTAACACACATGACACCTCATCAACAACCTTGGTTACCTTAGATACATCATTGAAAAACCTATAAAAAATGACTCGAACCTATAATCTATATTTTAAAACTTATAAAATGGTAATGTTGGCTTAGCTTGAGTGCTTTAGATTTAGGCTAGGTCTTTTTCCTTGTGACTAATGGTTGAATTGGGAAGTTTATGCTAGTCCTTTTGAATGTAAAAAGGGGTGTAGATGTATATTTTAAAATTTCTAGATGGAGAATGGGATTAGACCTCTTATGTATTTACACGAGACTCTTTAGGTATTTATCATGCCACTAACATTTGAAATTTATGGGTTAACCCATGAAGATAATTTAAATTTTAAAAATGATAGTTGTTTAGTGTGATGATGAGTTTGGTAGAGTTGGATGCTTGCATAATTCCATAGGCATTTGAGTTTGATGACACATTTGAAAGGAAGGAATATTTATCTCATGATATAAGGATAGTATTAAGTATGACAATGCATAAGGTAGGTATATACTATGGAAATCTAGTAGGTCAAGATAACAAATTGGGAAGGTCATGCCCATGGAAAGCATGTGAATAGAAAATAAATGTGTGTAAGAGACATGTGTACATAGAATTCATGTAAATTTAATGTAATTCAGTACTTATATTTCCAAGTGTTTAATACTATATTTTAGTTTCTAAAAGTGTTGATGAGAAGGTATTTTAACTTTATATGTTTTCACTTGAGGTTGTCTTGTTTATTTTTAAGGAAGTACTTTAGGTAAGAACTAATATTTTTATTAAATGGGTGACTCATAAGATGTGACTCAAATAGAAATTAATTTATTATTATTTAAAAACTTTAGATATTGATGTAATGTGAATGGGATATATCTCACTTAATTTATCCAAGGGCATCCATGTAATGGATCATATGTATCATGATCCAATAATACATGAAACCACACTAAAATAGTTTTAGTACCTAAATTAGCAAGTAATGTGATACATCAAAGAGGTATATGTATAAGACCATCATAAACTTTAATACCCATGGTTATAACAGGTCTTTTTGAGTGTACCATATATTAAAAATAAATGGCATTGTTCATATGTTTAAGATTTATTAACCATTATCCCATTTGTTAACATAGGATTTAGATAAATGAAATCTCGAATGAATAATGCTCCACTATTAGAATATCATGATCATATAAATAAATAGAAGGAACCTCTTTATGTGCATCTATGACCACATATATGAAACCATTTAATATATGAACATTTGAAACTAGTCATTTTTGCTTAGGTGATACCATGTGATCAGTATCTTGTTTTCTAACATCATAATTTGGAAGTGGATTTGTAAAGACATTCAAATGTTTATTCAGTTGAGTGATTCATTCAATGTAATTTTATATCCTTATAATTTAATATTTTTTTTATCAATTACATATTAAATCTCATGTCTAAATGCCAAACATATATTTTTAGTGTTAAAATTTATGTGTCAAGCTCCAATTATTTACCAAGTTTAATTTTCCTTGTGGAAAATGGTCCAACTTAAGATTCAATTTGTTATCTAATACTAAAATATCATTATTTAAATATATAAATGTAAATATATATTTAAATAGTCAAGTTAACACACTAATTATAGATAAGAATGCTTGTATATCCAAATTGAAGCTAGCTAGAAAAAGGAAGTTACATGTAAAAATACCTTATAGAGATTTATTTAAATATTCAAAGAAAAATTTTATTAAATATATAAAAGTAAGATAAATTAATAATTAAATATCTTACATAATGTACAACACAATGAAAAAATTATGAGCATGGTTATTTCAAAAGGAAAGGAAAATTACTTGAGCATTAAATTTGTAGAGATAGAAAAAAAAGGATAAATCATGGACAAAATCATAGTTTTTGAATTAGTTCTCCTCTAATTTTGTCATTTTGTAACTGAATATTAAACGGTTATCCTTATTATCTTATTTTGTGTGTGTGTGTGTGTGTGTGTGTGTGTGTGTGTGTGTGTGTGTGTGTGTGTGTGTGTGTGTGTGTGTGTGTGTGTGTGTGTGTGTGTGTGTGTGTGTGTGTGTGTGTGTTTGTGTGTGTGTGTGTGTGTGTGTGTGTGTGTGTGTGTGTGTGTGTGTGTGTGTGTGTGTGTGTGTGTGTGTGTGTGTGTGTGTGTGTGTGTGTGTGTGTGTGTGTGTGTGTGTGTGTGTGTGTGTGTGTGTGTGTGTCTGTGTGTGTGTGTGTGTGTGTGTGTGTGTGTGTGTGTGTGTGTGATGATCTCATTTTGAGAATATTTTTGATTCATAGACTTGATAAGTCCTCTTAATTAATATAATTAAAATCTAATCCCCTATTATTTTTTAATGTAAGAATATTTTGATCCCTATTATTTAAATAGAATGCAGCTATGCATACTTTTTGAAATTGATGAAATTTATTCTAGAAATTGATTTTCTACCCCTTTTCTCTTCATCTTGTTGATCCAAATCCATGATAAAATATGATTTGTATCTTTCCCCTTGAACTTATTTTATTTATGTTGTGTTCATTTCATCTCTTGCATAGTGATAGCTTTGTGTTTTTTATAGGTAGGAAATTATCCTAGTTCTTATTTGGGTGTAACATCAATTTTATTTTAATTTATTGCTCTTTCCATTTTCCTTTTAAAACATTTATTTATTAAATTATGAGTATATTTTATTTATGTATAATAAAATTAAAGTATAAAATAAAACCAATTAGATCTAGAGGTTCTCTTCTAAGATCAATCCCACATTAAAAATATTCCCCATGTTATGACTATTGTTTGGGTGTAACTAATTAAATGCAATGGACCATTAATAAGTGTAGATTATATTTATGGACTATATATCACCTCAGTATTGTACACTTTGAAAAATCATAACTTGGTTTTTCCTCTCAATTCTAGACCTTTTTCCACTTTTATAAGTCTTGCATTTGATCTATCTTATACTCATTATCCTATTTCTTAAACTGACCAATCTTATATTGATGAACTAGGCCTTATATCTTGCCCATAATGATTAAAATGTATTTATCTTCAACATATACAAGTTTTGAAAATGTACCTACTTTCCTACTCCCTAGACACTAATGTCTAAGACAGACACTAGCACCAACACTAGTGTCCTGACCTAACATAAGTGTCCAATTCCCTAAAGTCATCTAATTTTTAAATGAAATGTATCCTAATGGTTGGTGTAATGAATTTAATTTAAGTTATTTCTCCAAAGGGATTGAGATAAATATAATATCAACTGTCATTCATTTATCACCTATCATAGACCAATGAAACCTATCAAAAGCATACAATTAAATACTCAATAAAGCAAAGCTTCCCTATTTTCTCTTATTTACATAGCAATCATAAGGATACCACATATACAAGTTTAAATTATCAAAATAGAAGCCTAAGATCCCAATTTTCCAGGTTACAAGCTAGGTCACTATTGTACTTGCTTTCCATATATTACATGATTCACACATAGGCTGACACATAAAGGATAACTACATAAGTTTGAGGCCCTCGTAAGAGTATTGGAAATGTAGGTAGTGCCCATTATCAACATGGTATTTGAGGTAGTTTGATACCATGTGCCTAATAACCCATTTCTCCCAAGGTCACTATAGAGATGAATAATTAGGGTTTTATGCTTTCATAAGGAGTGTTAGTCCAACCTATATCTAATTACACTAGAGTGAAGGTGAATACAAACCCAAAAGCATCTAGGTGGTTATATCCTTTTCCAGTAGGTATTTTATATATGAAATTCACATCAAACCCAAATAATATGATTGATGCAACCATCCCAACCTAAAATTAGTTTTGAGAGATCCGTAAGCATCAAATTTAAAATTTGATGACTATTCTATAACTATCTTCCAACTTATTTCCTACTTGTTCTATACCTAACACTATTTTAGGATTATAACCAGCTAAGTATATTACTTAATCATCATTTCTATACATATCTTATTTTTAATTTCATAATTATCCTATTCTCAATGTAGGAAATTTAGCGTATGTTTATATCTATTTTTAGCACCTAATTGGTTTGTTGTAGATCTGATTATCACTCTTGTACATTGTCATTTATAAATCCCACTTTTATTGTATCTAAGGCTAACTCCAAGTAATTATATTTAATTTTAGGGTTAAATTTTTAGTGAACCCAATCCATGTGAATGAAAAAAAATCTTATCTAGGTCTTCCAAGCCTACTAGGGTTTCAACTTGTTGTGATGGATTTTTAGATCTGAAGCTTTACCCTAAGGTCTTACTTCCTCTAGTCACAAGGGATTCATGTGCATATCATTTCAAGTGGATTCTTCATTCATTCACACATTTATACCTCTAATCAGATTAATTTTAAAATTACTTAGAAGTATTTTCTAATGAGGTAGGTATATTCAAAAACCTCTTTTTATTCTGCAAAATTTGGTATAGTGTTTTTAATTTTTTGTAATCTACTTTTTTTAGTAAATATTGGCATACAAGGTGAATGGTGTACTTATGTTTATATTAATTTATATATTTTTTCAAAAATCACATTTTATTAAAAATCCTCTCTAATATATCTTAAAAAATTATTGATTTATTGTAATTATTGATTCTTTATTTGGAATATTCTAGGGTTTTGCCTTTGAAGCATTATGCATTATTTGGCCAATTTATGATTCATAATAGCTCAAATTCCAGATTTATCATTGGTTTTCTAATAATATGTTGATATAGACAAAAAAATATTTTGGTTTTCTAAAATATTATGTGAGTTTTATAAATTTAGTATTTTACTATTTTTAGTAAATGTAGATCTGTGTGTCATACATATACTTTTCGTTTTATATTTTTTTGGGTTCATCTCATTTCCTTATTTTTTATAAAAACCTCTCATATTTTAAAAACAATCATCCAATAGCCTAAAATTATTATATCTTTGTTGTATCATAGTTGATTGTTCCTTAGCATTTTTAATCCTTTTTTATCATGTTCTCATATCAATTTTTAGAACATTTAAAATGGATACAAAGGAGCCTCTTGATCTTCCTAACCCTAAGTAGGGTGATATATCTCATACCTCTAACTAGGTTTAGGCTATCACTTATCCAAGGGGTAAGGTGGCCAACCTTATAGTTTCAAATTAAGGTAATTAATCTAAAATACCTAGGTTTTGTGTTTGTGAAGCCTTAAAATATCAAATCACTAGTATGAGTAAATTTATAAAATTAGATTTCATGCATGAAAAAACCAACACATGGTAGTGTTAATTATGTGTTTGCATCCTCATCCACCACTATTATGATAAATAATATTTCTTATCCAAATTCTAAGCTAAAATAGAATACATCCAAAATAAGTGATTCTAAAAGTGACCAAAATGATACTAAGATTCCAAGTCAGATCTTAATAGAAATGATTCAAAACAAAGTGATCAAATTACCTCCTCTACATTCCATAAGGAGATCCAAATACTACTGTGCATATCATACAATTCATGGGCATCATATAGATTGTTTTTTGGCATTACAAAAAAATAATGTCTTAAAGATAGTGGTAATCCTATAATTGTTAAATCACTCAAGAAAACCATTCACATTATGAGTACCTATCCTAAATCACATATACCAAAACAAAAAATGTGGGCACCAAATAAAAATTCAAATCAAAAATAGTTTCCAATATTAAACATAGAGAAATAAAATGCTCAAAAAGACAAATCATATCAATAAAAGGATAAAAATTTACCTGTCAAAAGTGATACTCAACTTTCCAAATAGTGTAGTTTTGGAATGAAATATTTATAAAAAAATGGTTATCATGGTTAAGGATTGGGAAAACATTCCTAAAGAATCACTTATCATATTTACATATATGATAAAAATAGGAATTAAGGATTGGACTATACTAATGCAAATAATTTAAATATATATTTTGTAAATACAAAATATCAAGAATAATGATTGCCAACTCAAACTCAAGAAAATAAAATAAACATTATTAAAGTGGGGTTTCTAAAAAAAGAGTTAAAAAATCAAGAGATACTTTATAAATCTAATGTTATAAAACTACAATCCTTTCCTTATATGAAAACACTTATACTCTCACTAATCATATAGATGATGAGAACTCTACAAATGAAGATTTCAACAAACCATGTTTTGATCTCCTCAATAAATTACCACATAATCTATTCATATATATATGAAATAGTACCTATCATGAAAATAAATAACCAATAAATGAGAAACCAAATGTGAATAAATTCAAATTAAAGATACCAAATACAAAATTAACATAATACTATGATATAGATCTTACTTCTACTATGCACATATATGGAACATTTGGTTCAATGTAAGTTATACAATTACCATTTATTGAAGATTCTCATCCATTAGATGATATGACATGGTAGTCTCTTTATACATTCCAAAAATACCAAAATATTAAATAATACAAAAATATTATTAGAACCTACATGTTCTATTCGATCCTTGCCATCTATGTGCTTGTTCCATGTTGATGGATGGCATATTCAGTTACTTTTACATACACATGTGTGTCACACTTATATTTTAATTTGATATAGGCATACATAAATACATGATATATTCATATTTCATATGGTGGGCCTTTCCTCTACTCATGTCATTTAGACTTTGGTGGCATATTCCTCTTTAAGGACTATTTCAGATAATCTAGACTTATGTCCCTATGTTGGATGGGAGAAAATCTTTGAAAATGAATAGCTTTTGGGTGTTAAACAAGTTTTATGTGAAGATTATGGTAATAATTTGGATCTATTCCCCATTTATTATATTGGAAAGAATTTAAAATTATAAAATTTTGAATAATGTAGGTGTATTATTTATATTCTTTTTTAGTTAGACTATAGATAAGTCCAAATTATCTAAAATAGTCCCCCTTTGATATTGATACACATAATTTATATGGTTTTATGATCATGTTTGAGCTTATATATGTACTTACACGTGCCTTTATCCATGATTATATCTCACACAGGGTACTTGATATGTTATACACTTGACATTTTTTCCTAGCACATTTTATCCATGGGATACTATGAAATGTTTATGTTTGTTTCTTATGCTTTCCTTTATGCACTTCCTTGAGTTTCTTTCCTTGATATTGTATTCCTTGTTCAATAATTTGAATATATTCCTTTACTTGCATCCCCTATGCATATGTATGCTTTATTTGACATTCATTTATACCATTATTTTGTTATTTGTTCATTTGAATATGTCATTATTGATTTTATGGACATTTTACTAAGTCATATTCCTTTGATTGTGTGGAATTTAAACATGCCACTTATTTGCAATATCCTTGGACCATGGCCTTTTGAATTGATTTTGAGTGATCTTGTGTGTGTGTTTGTTTTCTTTTTGAGGTTTTATTATTAATATCTATACATTGCCATGATATTTATCATGCATCTTAGGCCTTTAGGTGATCACATTAGTTTTATGCACTTCAATTATATATATACATAGAAATGTTTCTTATATATGATACATGGTTACATTCAAAGATTATATAGTTATCTTATGCTTTTGAGGTGATATAACTACTAGTTCATATATTTCCCTCACCTCAAAGGGGGAAATATTAGTGGGGGAATGTTATAGAGTAATGTTCTCCACACTTGGCATAGTTTTTAGATTCATTAGGGTCATGATTTGGAAGAATGCTCTCCACACTTATTCAATATATGGTACTTATATGAATTTTTAGATTCAGTAGGGTCATGTTATATAGTCATGGATTCAACACATTTACAGTTCTTAGATTTAGTGGGGGCATGTTTTCAAAGCATGTTATCCACACTCAATCATTATTCAACATATTTAGATTATAGTGGGGGCATGTTTTTGAAACATGTTCTCGATATTGGTGCTTATATCAATTTAAAAATTTATCCATATATAGTGAAGTCATGCTTTGGAAGCATGTTATCCACACATAGTTTTTGAATTAGCCAAAACACATATTTATATGATTCAAATTCATATTTGTGGTAAAATTCTATACATTGGTACCCTAATTATATATAGTTTTAGCATGAGACATATATAAGGTACATATGTTATGAAATTTGTGCCTAATATTTCAAAATACAAATTAATTCAAATTCAAAAATTCTTTTATGGACTATCACCACATCATGAAATTTTACATACTAATACCCCAATCGGACTTTTATAGACTTCATTGAGCCAATATAGTATAGTAGTTGGTTCATCTTTTGGTATAGTTGAGGTGATTGAATCAATTAATCTTGTAAATTTTTTATGTTAGACTTGATTATATCATCCATCCTCACCAGTTTATAAGTATCATTAGGTTACATGACTGATCTAATCTCAACTGCTAGGTGGCAACTCACTTTTCCTCTAAGGTCAGGGAATGTGCCTTTAATATCTCTCTATATATATTTATCTCTCTCTATCTCCTTATATATATGAAATTTCAATATTTATCTATATTTTTCCTAACCTTAATTTTAGAGGCTTATAATGATACATCTTTAAAAATCAATTTACCAATAGGAAAGGTGGTTACCTTTGTAACATAGGAATACAAGAGGAGGTTAGTTAAATATTACTATGATAAATCAATAAAAACACATAGAGATCTAACACTTCAATATTGGTATAACCATAGCTACACAGAGAGCCAAATACATAGATGATAAAATAATTATAATATTCAACTGCACACTCTATATTATTTTTATTATATTAAAATCCATATGGGAAGATTAAAATTATATAGGAAAATCATTCATATAATTGGGGAGATAAAATCTCCACCAATATCTCAAAAAAACTAACAAGCCACTATATTAATATGAGATATATTATTAATTATTAACAATATATCCATGTAACAAACTAATTTTTAATAAACTTATTACAAATGTATTAACATATTATTGTAACTAACAATAATAACATTATTAAAAATTAATAATGTTTACAAATCTCAACATTCACCCCCTTGTGAACATTATTAATAGTACCTACACCCCCCTAATATGAGCATGGATAGAATGTATATCTTCAAGAATTGGCTCAAATAGAATCGTATGCCAATGTATACTTTTAGGTCTGCATATTACTGTTTGAATCTTGTTGTCTAGATCTTGTTACACATTACCACTACTATGTGAATTAATGCATCCTACATTTACTCCATGTGACCACAATAGATGTGTCATTGGATGATCATATCTATAAATAAGTAAGATAGTTAGAGGATCTCTTTAGTAAGAGGATTTATGTAGTTAATTTTCCTCCTATACAATTGTTTACCATATTCCATTATATATACACTCATTATTTTCTCAAAATATCAGAGGATGTCTAAACAAGTAGGGGAATTAAAACACACACAACTCAAAAAATGAAATATCATGAGGAACAAATCAATATTGTCATCTTATGTAGCCTCTATTAATGTTTGTTACCACCCAAATAAAAAGGGTGTAAATAGTTTCCACTACCAATGAAGAACTATCCTTGGCATTAGACTATTTGGTGAAGAGAACACCACACTAAAAAAAGATAAAATCATAAACATAAAATGTCACCAAAACATTTTGGATCCCTATCATTGGTGACTCACACGAAGCTTTGAAACCTCTAGCCTCCATTTTATCCTTCCTATAGTGTATGAAACTACTTACTCAACAAATATGTCTTTGAACATCAACTATTGCATGACATTTTTTAATACAAAACTCTCTCACACACATAATTGACACATACAACTTAGGACATTAGGTTCACTCAATAATGCATCTGTACATGAGAGATTATTGACTTTAACAATATTGACACACTTGACTAAACCTAAGAACATTAAAATACTAAAGACTCAATATACTAACTATTATAATAATAAAAATTAAAACTTAACATAAGATAAGACTTAATTTGAAAAAATTGATTAAAAAACTTATAATAAACTAGACTTTGTAAATTTAACCAACTTAAGTCTAAAATGACTCTTTAAAAAGTTAACTCCGTTATTGATATTTTTGAATTTTTTTAATATACATGACACTTAGGCAAACACCAACTTAAATAATTATAAACTTGACTTTATAATTATCTCAAACCTAACATGGGATAAAAACTTTAAATAAATTATTATTCCAAAACAAGATAGATGAGAACCAAGATAGATATCGGTCAATTCTATGAAATTAGAAATGGTCCAGTAAGCATTGTTAGGGTGTGGAGCTAAAAGCTTCAACTATTTGTAGACACGAAGAAGAAGATGCTAAAGAACCAGAAGAACCGGTGTCAGCAGCATGATCGACGTTGGTCAGATGCAGTGCAGAAGGCAACCAGTGACGGCAATTAGTTGGCCGATGTCGGTAGCACCAAGCAAGCAGGGACCGACGTCGGTCGCCTGTGTGTTCCAGAACTATTATTGACAAATAGTCAGTTAAGTGAAGTGAGTGTTTGCATGTTAAATGACTAATTATAGTCATGAGCTGCGTGTTTAATTATTGTAGTTAGATTTCTATTTTTGTAACCATGGGATTCTATTTAAAGACCCATGAGGCATGTATTGTAATCATCAAGAAGGCAAGTAAAAGCATTGAAGCAAGCAAGTTCAAGGAGATCTACAGGTGTAAGGTCAATAAGATCAGCTGAAGCATTCAAGGAGGGATAACAACTCAGGTTATAGAGTTGGTTTTGTGTTGAGCAAGAGAGAGAGGAAAGAAGGTCTTGAGGTGTGGCAAGCCTTTAAGGTGGAGGAAGAAGTGGAATCTTCCTTATTGTATTTTCTTCTAGTAATATTTAATACAAGAGTGTGTATTGTCTCTCAAATTCTTTGTTGTCTCAAGTTTCTAGTTAATTTATCATTCTGGTATAATTCTGTGTTTAATTGCTTATAAAAAAAGTAATCAATTGTGCTTCCATTGGATAAGGGGTCTCCTAACAGTTGGTATCAGAGCTACGATTTGTAAGAAGCAGTTTATTTTTTATTACAGGTCATTCACAGGGTTTTTTGATTGAGTGGGAGTTCAACAATGGCAAAAGAAAGTAAGCTATGAATGGAGAAGTTTAACGGCAAGAATTATCAACACTGGAGGATGCAGATTGAGGACTATCTGTATCAGAAGGATTTGTACTTATCATTGGGTGGGGTTGCATGCAAGCCCATAGATATGAAGGATGAAGAATGGATTATTCTTGATCAGAAGGCTCTCAGTTCCATAAGGTTGAGGCTTGCATCATCTATGATTTCCAACTTATCACATTGCAAGACAACGAAAGAGTTGACAAAGTCCTTGGCAAATTTATACGAAAAGCCCTCAGCTTCTAATAAGGTATATCTTATGAAGCAGCTATTTACTTTGCAAATGCAGGAAGGTGGATCAGTACATACTCATCTTAGTGATTTCCATGGTTTGGTAAACCAATTAGCTTCAGTCAATATTGTTTTTGATGATGAGGTAAAGGCTCTCTTGATTTTATGTTCTTTGCCTGAAAATTAGGACGGTTTGGTTATGGCAGTAAGTAATTTTGCATCTACTTCTAAAATCTTAAAAGTTGATGATGTTGTGAGTGTGATCTTGAATGAATAAATACGCAAGAGAAGCACAGGTGAATCATCAAGGAATGCTCTAAGTGCAGAAAGCAAGGGAAGGCAAAGGGAGAAGATTGAGCAAGGGAAATCAAGGTCGGGAAGGAGATCCAAATCCAAAGGTATTACCTGCTAGTTTTGTGGAAAGAAAGGACATATAAAGGAGTGTTGGTTGAGAGATAAAGAGAATCAACATGCAGGTATTGAAGAAGAAAAGGATGCAAATATTGTGGTACAGGATGCTCTCATACTTTCTTTGGATAGTCAGGTAGGATCATGGATTTTAGATTCTGGTTCATCTTTTCATGCATCCCCAAACAGAGATTTGTTTCATGAGTATGAACAGGGAGACTTTGGAGTGCTCTATTTAGGGGATGGTATGCCTTGTCAAATAGTTGGCAAAGGGAAAGTGCAGCTGAGATTGTAGATTGATAACACATGGGTGTTGAAAGAGGTCATGCATGTTCCAATTCTAAAGTAGAGTCTAATTTCTATAGGAAGGTTGGGAGATGAGGGATGCACAATAACCCTCACAGCGGACTCTTGGAAGGTTACCAAGGGAGTACTTGTTCTAGCAAGAGGTAAGAAAGTAGGTACTCTTTATCTATCTACTTGTATTATTGATTCTACTTCTGGTGTAGATTCAAAGATGTGGTCTAATAGGCTTGGTCACATGAATAAGAAGGGAATGGATGTTCTTGATTCAAGAGGTATGTGTTCAGATTCGAAAAGCATAGATAGAGTTCATTGCAAGAAAAGGAAATTTGATGCTTTTGATAGGAACAAAGAAGCCTTGGTGTTTATGGAGGAGATGAAGGACAGAGATCAGCCATAGGGCTGAATAAATTTGAGCAGGGTAGTATGGATAGAGGTTTGATCCAAGAAGAGCTCACGGATGAAAATTTCATCACTTACAGGAACACACAGATGCTGATGTCAGTCACATGGGACCGATGTCAATCAGCCAAATATTGACATCGGTCATGTGCAGACCAGCAGGGTCGATAGGTCAGGTAGGAGAAGTCTGATGTCGGTCATCAGGACTGACGTCGACAGGGGGGATGCCAGTGTCGGCTAGGGAAATGACATCGATAGTCAGGGTCAGTGCAGGGAACCAACATTGGTCAGGAGTAGACTGGGAGATGGCCAAGAACGGTCACTGTAATGGATGATGGGTGGACAGCTAGCTGTCAAGGAGTTTCAAACACCCATATGGAGGTCAAAAATGGTAAGTGAACCTCATATTCATTGTTTACCTTCTTTATATTTCTTACTGATAGTCAAGAACTAGGAAGATGGAAGAAGCAATGCAAGTAGAATCTAGAAACAGTGGGAGCTTGACATGGATGAGGAGCATGAGTCCTTGGAGAAAAACCAAATAGGTATTTGTTGGTAGAGTTGTCAGTTTGAAGTAAGCACTGGATAGAGGGATGGATTCCCATTTTAGAGAAGAGAGTGGATGGACACATGAGATAGAAGGCTATGGTATATGGTCTTGAATACGTTGTAGAGCAATGGAGGTTTGACCATTGTATTCTATCTTTACCAGGTTGGATAATATTAGCTACATTATCCTGTTACTGTATTGTGTTACTTGTTGCAGGGTTTCATATACAAGGAGTTTTCTGAGCTAAGGGTAGAGTTGGTTCAGAAGTATGTCATGAAGAATTTGGGAGCAGTAAAATTCTTTTGGCATAAGTGACAGGTATAGCATCACAGGTTTGCATGGTAGTTGGTCTTCAAGAGTGAATTTGAAGAGGGATACAGAGCCTAAGGAATAAAATAGATGGTGTATAGGTACAGGTATAGTAGCAGCTATTTATCTCCAAGTGGGAGATTGTTAGGGTGTGGAGCTAAAAGCTTCAACTATTTACAGACACGAAGAAGAGGATGCTGAAGAACTAGAAGAACTGGCATTGGCAGCATGACCGATGTCGATCAGATGCAGTGTAGAAGGCAACCAGTG
This sequence comes from Torreya grandis, assembly GCA_037957365.1. Classification (NCBI taxonomy): domain Eukaryota; kingdom Viridiplantae; phylum Streptophyta; class Pinopsida; order Cupressales; family Taxaceae; genus Torreya; species Torreya grandis. Next base: position 114,116 of record JARHVA010000725.1, on the reverse strand, counting down.
ATGGCAGCTAGTCAGCCAATGTCAGCAGCACCAGGCAAGCAGGGACCGGCGTCGGTCGCCTATGTGTTCCAGAACTGCTGTTGACGAATAGTCAGTTAAGTGAAGTGAGTGTTTGCATGTCAAATGACTAATTATAGTCATGAGCTGCGTGTCTAATTATTGTAGTTAGATTTCTATTTTTGTAACCATGGGATTCTATTTAAAGACCCATGAGGCATGTATTGTAATCATCAAGAAGGCAAGTAAAAGCATTGAAGCAAGCAAGGTCAAGGAGATCTACAGGTGTAAGGTCAAGAAGATCAGCCGAAGCATTCAAGGAGGGATAGCAACTCAGGTTGTAGAGTTGGTTTTGTGTTGAGCAAGAGAGAGAGGGAAGAAGGTCTTGAGGTGTGGCAAGCCTTTGAGGTGGAGGAAGAAGTGGCATCTTCCTTATTGTATTTTCTTCTAGTAATATTTAATACAAGAGTGTGTATTGTCTCTCAAATTCTTTGTTGTCTCAAGTTTCTAGTTACTTTATCATTCTGGTATAATTCCATGTTTAATTGCTTATAAGAAAGTAATCAATTGTGCTTCCGTTGGATAAGGGGTCTCCTAACAGGGATAAGAGTGAAGCTGATCACATATTTTCTTGATTATATCCATTATTGGGAATGTATTTTCTATTTCCATTATTGAATCCACTACCATACCTGATGTCATATCCATTTCCATTACCAAACTCATTGTTGTAACCACATTTGATTCCTAAAATGACCTTTCCTATAAGCACTAGAAAACTACACATGATGGTTCTAGATGTTAAAACACCCCTAGAGCAGACCATTACCTAGCCTCTGACCATGACCCTAAGCCAAGTTATCTAACTAGCTAAACCAACTCACTAACCTACCTTTTCACCCCACTTGAACTTTAACACTCAATCTCTAATGGTCACCTTGATCACTAACAATCACCCTAACCATTGATGGTTAGTTTCCTACCACCTAACCACTGAAACTCAATCTATGTGAGAAATCAAACACATCACAATTTAATTCATGTAGAAAACTAATGCATTAAGAATTAAATTTGTGTAATGGGTTTCACCCCTTCTATAGCCTATACCTCCATCTATTTTTCCTACAAAAGAGAGGAGCAAGAGGTGAAAGAAGGATCCATCCATCTAAAGATTCAAGAATTTGGCAATCAAGCTATTAACTAGTAGCCATCATGAGTTTTTAGCATCAAGAACTTCTTTACAAGTCTTCACTCCAAAAATTTAGAAACTATGATGGAAACCTAGACCTATACCAAAATTATTCTTTAGGAAAAGTATCATTACTTTACCCAAATCACTCTATATCAGCTACCAACTATCAAATAACTAGTTAAATACATTTCTATCTTTCATGTTCTAATTATTTAGCTTTTAACCTAGACCATTCTACATCATATCTTATAAACTTCTTGTCCCTCACTAGGCCTTTAACAATATACTACTAGATCACTAACCTCACCAACCCAAGTTTTTGTAACACTTCTCAGAACCCATAATAATCGTAGATGATCACCTAACTATCGATGGCCATCTTAACCACCGATGGTCATCTCGACTACCAACAATCACTATGGTAGAAAATAATAGAAATATATTTCCTCCTACTTACCCTCAACCAAATTCTACTTTATATCCTTTTGCTTAATCATAGAGTCCCCACCTATTTTTCAAATCCAACCTGACCTATTCATTATTAGTATTGGCCCACTTATGTCTATAATTAGTCTATTTCTTTTATCAATAATTTATTTCTTTCTGCATTCTTTTTCATTATTATTTTTAATTTGATGAGATTAATTCATATTTATTTCTTTCAACTAAAATATTCTAAAAGAGTGGATTGACAGCCTCTTAGTAAGCTCATGCTTCTTAGATATAAATCATGCTAGGCAATCTACCTTACTATCCATCTAAAACCCCTTTGTTTTAGTATTTTCTTATCTACAAGTCATTCTTCCCAAGATAAAGAGTATATCCTCACAATAATCTAGATCATACACACACAAATAAATAAATTATTCTACCATACCCATATCTAGTTTCTTACTTCTTTTCAAGAAAATAAATTGAAATTGAGAGAAACATTTTGGCATGCCCAATGAGACCTAGTAGCATATAGGTGCCCTTTTCTTCCTTATTATATGATCATATAAAGAAATAAAAATTTATTTTGAGTATAAAATAAACCTTTCATACATTGATTAATTGCATGTTTAGCTCATGTAGTTAAAATTAAAGGCTAAGTAAATTGATCATAGTCTCACCTTTGTTCTCACACACCAAAACAAAACCACTTAAATCAATAAAAACATCATAAAAATTGATATAAGGCTTGAATAGGGTTTTATTTTATAATTTTTTACCTTCACCCTTTGGCTATCTTACTTGGAGGTCACTACCAAGAAGAGAAACCAAAACTTAGCTCTCTAGTTGAGTCTAAACTCTGGAAATTGGTATATGCTAGCTAAGCACCTAACACCCTTATCAATGTGATGTGTGAAGGGAAGGGGTAGGACCTAATACCAAGCCACATATTGATTTCTAACATATATCCTTTTGAGATCCTTAAACAACTAAAACCAACCATAGACTTCTTTTCTAGTGCCTATTCTACAAACTAAGTCATTCTTCATACTTTATAACTAAGGCATAAGCCAAAAGTGAGATAAAAGGTACCCTAAGATTTTAAATTAACTCTAATGTATGTTTTGATTTCCTTGAGATATTTTAATTTTGTTTGATTTTTGTTTGAGTTGTGAGCTTTCCTTTACTCCTTTCTATTTCTCACTTGGTTTTTACTAGACAATAGTTAAAGAACTAAACCAACTAGGAGCCAGCTTCCTCTTCTTCTTCCTATATAGAGTATAATTAGGATGTTTAGGGTTCTTCCCATCCTTCTACCAGCCCTACCATGCCTTGGATAGTTTTACAAGGTGATGAAAATTTCACCACCTTCCTTGATAATAACCTCATGGCTCACGAACATTGCCTCAACACCTTGTCTTACTGCACCCCTACATTGGTTCCTCTTAGTGATCCACCTTATGGGATGCCTCACCATCTTATGAGACACACTTTTATTTCTTCTACCTCTACCCAACCTATGAGAACTCAAAAATATTCTTCCACCACTAACCCATCCACTACCTCCATCCAAACTCAATCAAATAACCTAACCAATAACCAAACACCCCCTACACCAGCTAACAACCCCTCCAACATAGGAACAACCTCAACTTTTGTTACCCATACTCCACCCACCATGGGGATACCAACTACCCATATTTACACTATTCCCCTTATCACTACCAACCCACCAATCTCTACCCCACTTCAAAATATGGTACTTTCTATACCTTCTACACTTCCACCTATCAATACTAGAGTTACCACTCATCCCCAAAAAATTAACCCATCCATACCTCCATCCTAATCCATATCAATTCATCAATCTATCAATTTGATCATACCTCTAAATCCACCCACATCAACTCCTTAACAAATACCTATGACACCCTACCCACACTATGTTCTTAATCCACAAGGATACATAGCTCCATCTTCTATCCAACCTCTTATGTCCACTAAACCTTATGTGGAATCATCTCAACTCTCAATTACCACATACCAACATATGGAATTTTCTCAAAATTCTACTAGGTATCCATATATTGCATTCACCTAACCCCAAACAGATCTATTTAAAATGTTGATGGACAAAATGACCAACCTAGAGTCATCTATCTCTGAGGATCACAACCTATTATATTATGAAAAAATATATAATAAATTTATTCACCCATCCATCCCTATCCAACCTTACCCTCCTCAATGGGAAATACCCAAATTTCATAAATTCTAAAGTAAGGAGGACCCCCAACAACACCTAAGAACATTTTGGCATTCTTGATACTTGATTACCTACAATGAATCTCTTATCCTTCACACCTTTCTTATGTCTTTATTTAGATAAACATTATATTGGTATAGTTATATCACTAATCACTCCATCTTTTATTTTTCCCAATGTGCACAAACCTTTTTACACCACTTTTCGATCAATATATCTAAGAAGGTCTCCATCACAAACATCTACTCCATCAAGAAATTTGATGATGAATCAATTACTTATTTCATAGCTTGATGGAGAGGTCTTATCAACCAAATCTCTTTCTCTTTTCCCCAACCTGAGTTGATTTAACGTTTCTCTCAAGCTCGTGCCAAACACATCACCCCTACTCTATAGGTGTAAACATTTAGAAAATATTATGAGGTTTTCACCATGGCACACAAACTATAAATTAGATCCATCGATGAGGGGAATTTGAAAATAAGAAACCAAAAATATAGCTTAAAATCTAATGACCCTTCCCCATACAAAGCCACAAACCAATTTATACAACCTAACACCAAACCAAAGGAAGCCACAAACATGGTTGTCCTTAAAACCACTCCACCTCTAGTTATCAACTAACCCAACCAAACCAACTCTTCTAACTCCTCCAATCAACAAACCCAAAATCAAAACTAGGCTACCCCAAAATAATACACTCTACTAGGGGAGTCATATGCTTCAATTTTGGACAAGTTACTCAAAGATATCATCACAGAGTTTCCCCCTATCAAAACTCCTCAACAATTCAATTATGCTCACCCTATCCTTTATTAGTATAATGAGAATGATCTATGTGCTTTCCACCATGTCATTAGACATGATGTTAGTAGGTGTAACACCTTCAAAACCATTATCTAAAACTTGATTGATAGGGGAGAACTTATATTGGACAATCCTAATACACCCCTGAATTAGTGACTCGACATCTTTAGACAACCTTTTCCCAGTAAAGACCCTTCTATCTACCATGATGATAACAAACTATAATCATCTCATACTCGTGAGGTCCATATTCTTAATTTAATTATTAGTGAACCCATTTTTGAGGAAACCATCACCTTAACTACCTCTTCCTCCACTCCACTTATTGAAGTGGTGGAATCACCCTCCATTCCTTTGGATACCCAAACAAAGGAAGCACCTATCCCCTTTCCATCACTTAATGAGATACTAAACTTACCCACCTCTCCTTTGATCTAAATACCAAAAGAGGCAACCATTGTCATCACACCTTCCTCCCCCATCATGGAATCATCCACTCTCTCTTTGAAAACCATTCCAAAAGGAGAGATCACCTTATCTACTCCTTCTATGGAGGAAACATCATCCTAAATCTTGGAGCCTTTCATCAAGGAAAAATGTGATAAAATCATTTCCTTACCTCAACCTATGGGCCTAATGTTTGGATTTAATACCCAAGGAACCAAACTAATTTACAAACCATTTGCTAGACTGGTTTAAAGCCTAGAATTCTCTTCTCAACTTGATACAGATCGATCCACCTTTTAGCACCATCTTTGGCTCCCCTATCAAAACAAGTAGGAACATTCAACCTCACCCTAATCGACCCTATCTTCAATCATGCCTACCATTAAACCTATCATCACCTCAACCCCTCATCTAACACCTTTACTTCCAAAACCATGGGAGAACCATACAAACCACCTCCTTCCAAAATTATCAAATCACCTTACACCTTTCTAATCAAACCTATCAAGAACCTAAGGGTACTTCCTAATCCTAGCCTTATACACCCATATTTGAAGTTGGATTTAAACCCATCTATTCTACCAATTAAAACCTTAACTAGGCCAACCAAGAAGGTGGAGCCACCCAAACTCCCACCTAGAACTAGAACTATACCACTCACTTCCCTCTTACCCTCCATCTTGGGGCCCCATCCTTCTTCTATCTAAGGATATAATACCTATATCAAGAAACTAAACCCTCATAAAACTACCAAAACTAAAGTTCTTCCTTTTATTCTACCTTTACCTATCCCCTCCAAAATATCAAATTCCCCATCATTTTTAACTGACCTATTTACCTCTACTTACACACCTATCTCCAAAACTTCATAATCTCAATCATCCACATCCAAATCATTCACCTTAAACTTTCCACCTCAAAACCAATAAACACCAAGAAATCCCAATAAAACCCACCTACCAAAACCATTCTACCACCCATAACTTTTGTAGTCAAGCCTACTTCTAAGAAGGCTCCCACCCCAAAAAACAAAATCCCATCACCCTTAACACCTTTGATTGAATATTATTCGACCATTTTATAAAGGTTGTTACAAACTTATTCCTTAAACCTACCAACTATCAAAGCCTTTGACCATTTGATTCCTAAACCATCTTGGTTCAATGACAGGTTAATTTGCTCATACCATAAGACAGCTAAACACAACATAGAGATCTATAAATTTCTCTAAAAACTTATCCATAACTTATGGAGTGAGGAAAATCTATTATCAGATGAACCTATCTTAATCCCATTATCAACCCAACACTAAACATAACTATCCAACACTTACCCAATCCTTCACTCTCATCCAAAGGTGAGGATGAACTGAAGCAGCCTTCTATCCTAACACTTCCCCTCATCTACACTATCCATATGGTCATCTGATCTTAGGCCAAATAAAAGGATAAGGGAAAGGCCGAAGTGTCTATTCCATGGACATATCCTTCCACCCCTCAACCTTCCAAATTAACTCAAGTACCTTCACCTACACCAAAACCCATAATATCTATTTTGGGTGCCTCTCCCTCCAACCCTTCTAAATTTATCTAGCAAGTAGTTCTAAAATAGCTTCACTAGACACTAGTGAAGATGAGCCTATACAAACCAATCAACTCCTCTCCCCATCACCTACAAGCATTGATAGAGGCCCTATAGTCTATAGAGGTCAAACTTGAAAACCCTTAACCTCTTATAGCATTTTTCATAGCTCTTAACTTTTCACACTTGTCACATTCAAGGATGCAGAAATACTTTTTATTCATCCTAAAGATCTTGATTCTCCCCTCTTCATCACTACATATATGAATCAAACCCACAACAAAAGGGTGATATTTATGGGGGAACTAGTATTAATATTATCTCCTCTCATGCTTATGACCAAATCTAAATGCAAAAAAATATCATGTCACAAACCATAATGGTCCTTCATTCCTTTAATGACATTATGGAAAAAACATTAGGGATAGTCATCCTCCACATTCATTTGGGACCTCACATGCTTCTAGAGCTCTTCTACATCATATAAGGTGAGTTCTAATACAACGTCTTACTTGGATGACCTTGGATCCTATTATAGCATAAAATTTCACCCTTTATGGAAGAGTTTCTTAGGCTCTCTCACTCCTAGCTACAAGCATTGGGATAACCTCAGGCTATGGGTATCCTAGAGTGAGGTTAAACCTCTAATATTTTTAATGAGGCTAGTTCATTAGATGCTTCAGTTTAACTTGTTCCCACACACTAAAACCTATTATTGACCAAAGAAAAGGGAGAGAAAGATAACATAAAAAAGGAAATATAAGCTAAGGGAGGTGATGCACCAAATAGAGAGTGATCCACATAAGCATGAAATAAACACTAACTTAGCATAAAATAGTTATTGCTCACATAACCTCATAACCGGTTATTTTGCATAAGTGTTTCACAAACTAGGCTCACTAAACCATACATGAAGCAAAGAGGAATTTCAAAATATACACCAAGCATCCATTAATGGAAGAAATAGCATAATTAATACCTGAAAATAACTTTAAAACACCTAAAAATATTCAATAAATAAGGATAATGGACATGGAAGAACACTTCTTCACAAGGCCATCATGCACAAGCTTACTAAACACAATTTTCAAGCAAGAGATAGGTGAAAATTGATTTTTATTGATTTAAAATGTCATTATTACAAATTTTGATAGGGTTTATCCTTGTCAAATGAGTACCTCATTTTATGCTCAAAAGCCTCTATATATATCAAAAAAGAATGAGAGAGGAGGGGGCTTGCATGAGAAGATGAAGAGAGGGATCATAAATGGCTACAACCACCACTATGTCCTTGCAATTACCTTGACCATGAGATGAGCCATCCAAGATCACTATAAATATCCTTGATCACATCATGTGTTAAATTCTCCTTTGATTGGAGTTGAGAGATCCATATTATGGGTAACTTAATGCTCCCACCAAGTGTAAATGATTTGATCTTTTGCATTTAAAACTTGGCATGCTTCTTTACTTTGCATGTCCACTACTCCACCTAGATGCATCTATTCTTAGTTTGACCACTTTACATGTTTTGAATATGAGATATAGATCACATCATCAAAGTTTAAAGGAAAAATCCTCATCCTTTTTTATTGATTAGCTAACAAAATCCCATGAATTGTTGATCTCCTTACTAGTTAGATGGGTTGATGCCATTTGTCCTTGACTGACTAGCCTTCTATATTTGTTGACTATTTAAATATCACTCATACTATTGATATTTTATCATGATATCTTTACAAGTGTCAAGATCATAATATTCTTGATGAACCCTTTGATCTTTTGAATACCAATGGCTACTTTATGAGACCTATTTTTGACATATGTTCAAACATCCTAGGATTTTCAAATCCAAATGGTTACTTGTAGGGACTCAAATTTTGATGTTTATGGGCTCATCATAGGATATTTGAATCTCAATTACTATTTTCCAAGGCTAAAGTTGACATCTATGCAAATTCCATCAATTCCTTCCAATTTTTCTTCTCGACCATTCCCTATGGACAATTTTCTTGAAAGAATTCATTCAAACAATTTTTTCAAAAATAATTCATTCAGAAAATTCTTTTGGACCTTTAGATAAGTATCCCTTTATAAAAATTAAAATGGTCCATGTTTGTGGATAATTCTTTTGAAATAATTCATAGTGACAATTTTCTTGAAAGAATTAATTCTTTAAGCTTTGACTTGAATAGTTTCTTTAGATCTTGAAAATGGACCTTTAGATTTTGACAATGGACCTATTTTCCACTTGAAAACCCATTTTCAAAGGGAAATTATCCTTTGGATTTCATTAAATTGACCCCTTTTTTGAGAAGTTCCCTTTGGAGTCTTTTCAAGAGTCCCTTTGGAAATTTTTTTTGGGCATCTGCTCTTTTTGATGAAGCCTTTTCCAAAGGGAAGGAACCCTTCAAAATTATTGAAGGAGTCCCTTTGAAATGGTCCACTTTTAAAATAAAATGACCCTTCAAAAAAAATGTTATGGACCTTTCAAAAAATATGAAATGGTTCATTTCCCTTTGAAAAATACCCTTTGAGAAAGGTTTCAATGGTCCTTTTCTTCATGAAAATGTACCCTTTAGAAAATTTGTAATGGTCCCTTTCTTTAAGGAAAAATTATCTCTTAGAATTCTTGATTTGGTCCATTTCTGAGGAAAAGTTGCCCTTCAATTTTTTTGAAATGGACCACTTTGTCAATAAAAATGACCTTTGGCTTTTTTGGAAAAGCTCAATTGGAAAATGAATTACCCTTCAAAAAAGTTGTTTGGGACAAAAAGTCTAAAACAATTCCTTTGGAAAGATATCTTTTGAGAATATTGCAAAGGACCCTTAGGAGCCTATCCTTCAAACAAAAAGTCTAAATAAATTCCAACATTTTGGTGAAAAATAGTCTTGAAATAAAATAGACTTATTTTTTCACTTCATTGGGTTTTACGCTTCTTTTTACTTTGAGCTTCTTTAAAACCTTCTCCTTTCACTGCTTTGATCAACACAACACTTTCCTAGAAAGAACAAGACAAGTGAAAGAAGAGACATTGAATCACCTAAACAACTTCAAAAAAAATTAACAATGGATTCTCCAAGTAATTTTAAGGTACCAATAACTAACTCACAAGATAAAATGACATGATATAATTTTTGGCCTATGGGGTCAAAAACTACCAACATTTTTGGAAACTCATAGGGAAGCAGGCCTGCTATGCTTGAAGAATGCAACTCATTGCTTTATCTAATACATTGGGTATAGAGTTATTAATTTATTTGACAAGGTTTACTCTATTTATAAACTCCCATTAAAGCAACAAGAACAACCAGAACAAAAAAAAGTGCCCAAGACACTTGGAAAGGAAAAATAGAACATAAAGGAAAAGTGCACAAGGCACTTGGAAGAAAGCATGAAATATATCCTAATATATGCAAGGTTATAATTTATAAGTATCTCCCTCCTAGATCAAATGGGAAACTATGAGTATTATTTACTTGTAATAATCTAATATGAAAAATACCTTACTTAGGAGGTACTAGAATTGGTGAACCAGGCTATTTTATGGTCAATCCTTTTGATGTGCTTTTTAATGAATGGAATGGAACAAACATGTCTATGATGTACACATATTGGTTCATGTCCTCCAAACTTGATTCATTTTGAACTATAGGGTATTTTTCAATATTCTCATTTGATGGCTCAATTTTGTGATTTGAATCAAGCACAACATGTGATGGCTCCTTTGAACTAGTGTTTGGTTTACTATCTAGACCTATGTCATCCCAAAAGGCAGCTTCCTCTTGGTCATCCATGACAATGCCAAATTCAACTCCATATTTTATCTATTTACTTTGAAAGGTCCATATGGTAGTTTTTCAATCTACCTAAGGCCCAACATGTCATATTTTTTTGACTTTGGATCTGACCATTCCCCCTCATTCTTGAAGACATCAGTACTACCTTTAATGGATAATTCATCTTGAAATTGGTCAACTTCTTCAACTTGATTGGTGAGTTCATACTCATACTCTAAAGGAGGAATAGGCTATTTTAGAACCTCTACCTAATCTTTGAAGTCATGGTATACTTTTTTCCATAGTTCATCTTGATCCTCTTGCTCATTTATGACCTCTCCAACATGGTCAACTAACTAATTAACTATGTCAATCTCTACACTTTGGGCATCTTCATTTGTAGCCACACAAAATTTAATATCTTAGGACAAAAAAAATCCTCTATTATCTAAGCTACATCTTGAATAAACACCTTTTTAAGTATGAAGGCATCAATACTACCTTCAGGCTCTAATTCATCAATGTCAAAGCCATGCCATAATAGCTGGTCCAAACCTAATTTCTCCTCCCTTTTCTGAAGTGGACTACCTATCATGATATCCTCATCATAGATATTTGTGTTTTCCTCTTTAGGATCAAATTTTACTCTAATCTCCTCCTATATTCCTTGTAGAATAGGATCATTCTACAAGAAGGAGATGGTGGGAGGGTGAAGAAGTTCATTTTACATACAACTTAAGAAAGTGTCTTTCTAACTAGGTACTTTGAGTGGTATTTTTAATGGTTCTTTAGGAAGGGAGAAAGATTATTAAAAATATTGTAGGGATATCTCATTGAGCTAAGCTAACACCTTTTTTTATACTCTTCAACCACTAACTCCTTCTCTTGAATTGAATCTTGGATCACCACAATTGAAATCTCTTCCTTCTTCTCTATGCCTTTTTGAATTGATTTCCATGAGGGAAATGAGTAGGGAGTAGGCACATTGTATTCCTTTATAATTAGTATAAGATAGGTTGGTTTCACAAGAGAGGGCATGACATAGCCAGGGTCAAAAGTATTAGAGAAGATCCATGATGGAATGGATTCATGCTCTTGAGTGGGAATTGGTGTTGGGTTAGGAGAGGGCAAACTGATTGGCTCTTAGAAAGGATAGGACACATAATATTTATTAAATTGAGTCTACTGATCTTCATAAGACATAAACACACTTTTTGAATTTTGGATAATGCTTCTCCACCACACCTGATTCTCCCTCTCACAAACTACCCATTATTCATTCTCTTAAACTGGTCATCTATCCTTGACCAGCTAAAGAACATTCTTTGCCTCTTATAGGACATGAATAGGGATGACTAAATAAAGTTATAAATCCATACCATTATCCCTTATCAACTTATTATAATTTGATAATGTTTCCTTGAATCTTGACAAGGATGTCATAGGATAATCATAGTCTTGACAAGGGGAATTAGAGGACTGATTTGAATGCTTAGGAGGTTGATCTTAGTCATATGTAGGGGTGGAACGGGGGAAAATGCCATGATATGGCTGATAGGTTATTTTAGGGTCACTTAAAGGGGAACACAAACATTATTAGCCTGATAAGTGTGTTACTAAGGTAGAGAATAAACATACTAGTCAAAAGATGGTTGTTTATATGTACTAAATAAAGATGATTAGGCACTTGGGCTGCTCAAACTAACTAATAGATGTTTTAAGTTAACATTTATGTTTTTTGAATGCCTATAAAGGTTGATATGCAAAAAAACAACTCTAAAAATCCTTCTACTATTTGGGACCTTAGTCCCACTAGGCATGCCACAAACTATTATAGCATATAATTACACCCATTGTGGGAAAGTTTCTTAGAATCTCTCACTCCTAGCTAAAAGCATTGGGAAAACCTAAAGATATTGGTATCCTATATTGAGGTTGAACCTCTAGTATTTTTAATGAGGCTAGTTCCTCAGATGCTTCACTTTAACTTGTTCCCACACATTAAAACCTATTATTGACCAAGAAAATGGAGAGAAAGATAACATAAAGAAAGGTAATCTGAGCTAAGGGATGTGATGCACCAAATATATATTGATCCACATAAGAATTAAATAAACACTAATTCATCATAAGACAATTCTTTCTCACACAACCTCATAACTAGTTAGTTGGCATAAGTGTTTCATAAACTAGGCTCACTAAACCATACATGAAGCAAAGATGAATTTCAAAATCCACACCAAGAATCCATTAATGGTATAAATACATTAAGTTAATACATTTAACTAAATTTAAAACACATAAAACTAGGCAAGAAAGAAGGACAATGGACATGGAAGAACACTTCTTCACAAGGACATCATGCACAAGCTTGCTAAACATAATTTTTAGGTAAGAGATAGTTAAAAATTGATATTTATTACTTAAAAATGTATTTCTTTAAATTTTTGATAGGTTTTCTCCTTTTCAAATGAGGATCTCTTTTTAGGCTCAAAATCCTCTATATATAGTAGAAAGGAATGAGAGAAGAGGGGGCTTGCATGAAAAAATGAAGAGAGGGGTCATAAATGTCTACAACCACCACTATGTCCTTGTAACTACCTTGACCATGATATGAGCCATAAAATATCACTATAAATATCCTTGAGCCCCTCATGTATTCAAGTCTCCTTTAATTGGAGTTGATAGAGCCATGTCATGGGTAGCTGCATGTTCCCACCAAGTGTAAATGATTTGATCTTTTGCATTTAAAACTTGGCATGCTTCTTTACTTTACATGTCCAATGCTCCATCTGGATGCATCTATTCTTAGTTTTACCACTTTAAATTTTCTCAATATGAGTTTTAGATCACATCATAAGAGTTGAAAGGAGAAATCCTCATCTTTTTGTACTAATTGGCTATCAAAATCCCATAAACTATTGATCTCCTTAGTAGTTGGATGGGTTGATGCCATTTGTTCTTGACTGATTAACCCTCCATATTTGCTGACTATTTGACTATCACTCATGCCATTGTTATTTTATCATGAGATCTTGATAAGTATCAAGTTCATGACAATCTTGATGAACCCTTTGATCTTTTGAATACTAATAGCTACTTTATGACACCTATTTTTGACATCTATGCAAATGTCCCAAGCTTTTCAAATCTAAATGGCTGCTTACAGGGGCTCAAATTTTGATGTTTGTTTACTTGTCATTAGGATATTTTAATCCAAATGGATATTTTTTGAGGCCAAAGTTGATATCCATGTAACTTCCATTAATTTCTTTATATTTTTCTTCTCGACCATTTCCTGCAGACAATTTTCCCAAAAAAAATTCATTCAGACAATTTTATTGAAAGAATTCACTCAGATAATTATTTTAGATCTTTTGATAAGTGTTATTTTTAAAAAATTGGAATGGTCCATTTCTATGAACAATTCTTTTGAAATAATTCATAGTGACATTTTCCCCAAAAGAATTCATTCTTTGACCTTTGACTTGAACAATTTCCTTGAATCTTGAAAATGGACCTTCAAATTTTTACAATGAACCTATTTTATACTTGAAAACCCCCTTTTTAATGGATATTACACTTCAAATTTCCTAAAAGTGACCCCCTTTTTTTAGAAGTGCCCTTCAGAGTCTTTGCAAGAGTCCCTTTAAAAAAAATGTTTTGGACATCTGAACTTTTTGAAAAAGCCTTTTCCAAAGGGAAGAAACCATTTGGAATTCTTGAAAGAGTCCTTTTGAAATGGTCCAATTTTAAAAGAGAGTGACCCTTCAAAAAAAATTTATGGACCTTTCAAAAAAGATGAAATGGTTCATTTCCCTTTGAAAAATACCCTTCGGGAAAGGTTGCAATGGTCCTTTTCTTCAAGGAAAGATACCCTTCAAAAAAGCTGAAATGGTCCCTTTCTTCAAGGAAAAAATATATTTTAGAATTATTTATTTGGTCCATTTTTGAAGATAAGGTTCCCTTTAGCTTTTTTGGGAAGGACCAATTGGAAAATGAAGTACCCTTTGAAAAACTTGTTTTGGACAAAAAGTCTGAAATAATTCCTTTGGAAAGATAACATTTAAGAATATTTCAAAGGAAACTTTAGAGCCTTTCCTTCGGACAAAAAGTCTAAATAAATTCCAACATTTTAGTGAAAAAGAGTCCCAAAATAAAATAGAATTGTTCTTTCACTTCATCAGGTTTTCCTCTTCTTCTTACTTCAGGATTCTTTAAAACTTTTTCCTTTCACTGCTTTGATCAACACAACACTTTCCTACAAAGAACAAGACATGTTAAAGAAGAGACCTTGAATCACCTAAATAACTTCATGACCTTTTAACCATGGATTCTCTAAGGACTTTTAAGGGAACAATAATTGAATCACAAGACAAACTGGCATGATATATGAAGTTTTGAATGGTAAGGGTGGCATTTTGGGCTTATGGGGTCCAAAACTACCAGCATATCCAATCCATGAGTTGTGTCCCATCTACCTTACATCAATGTGTCAAGTTTGAACATGAGTTCCAGGTCATCACTATAAAAGCTAACCCTAATCCTTTCACATCTTGCAACATGACATATTAGCCTAATGTTCTTCTTCCTTGATCATCCACCTCACCACCCACCAAAAAAAACACTACCCCTACCACCAATGAAGCTTCAACTAGCTCATCTATCCCTTCTTCTCAGATCCCCACAAAGGACCTCTTGGAACCTATGTTTTAACATTTCTCACTAGGAAAGTATTTTATTTTGGCCTTGGATGTCTTCCCTACTCCTCTAGAGTAAGGGAATCTCAACCATAATCTTGGTTATGATCCCAATATTGAAAATATAATACCTTTCAAGCTTCCTAACCACTAAACCAATTTCATATATAGGGGACTTAATCATCCACTTCTCACTTCCTCCACCACCTCTTATACCCAACCATTTACTTATAATTTTTCCTATCTAGTCAAATCAAAATTAGCAAAATTGTACCTTTAGAGGTATTCCTAGAAGGGATTCAACCTTGACCTTTATGAACATGGACCCCACGAGTTACCTTTGATCAAAACTGAGAAACCTCATGAGCTATTTGACCTTTGGTTCATCCCACCAAAAGAACCCATCAATTCACTTGAACCCATTGCCGCCATTAATCAGGACATTATATCCTCACCAGCTCTATTTATTTTAAAGTATAAAGATTTTAAAAACATCCCTTTTATTTTTTTTTAAATCAACACTATTAGTTTGGGGCCTCTAACCTATCAAAAGGGTAGCTTAACTAAAACCTTTCCACTGATTCATCTTGAAATGGTAGAAAATGATTCTCCTACCATCCACACTATCCAACATCAAGATGATGATTCTATTCTCAACTATCTTGGTATAGGGGATTATTATATCCACAAATCCCTTCCTCCTAAAAACCAAACCATTTTGAATGAATATAGTATTAAGGTCAACTTGGGTACTCAGGGTAACCCTCACATTATAAATATTGGTCAATCCTTAGATTCTTTAGAGAAATAGGAATACCCTTATTTCCTTCATGATATAAACATATTATTTGCTTGGTCCTATTAGGATATGCCTAGAATTAACCATTCCATATATCTCCACAACATCATCTTCCACCTCTATGCTAAGTGCCTTAGGGAAAAGCTTAATAAGATGCACCCTCATATAACCCTTTTAGTCAAAGAAGAGATTCAACACCTCTTTTATATCAAATTTATCCAACCCATTGACTATCCCTAATGGGTTTCTAATATTTTTCCCATCACCAAACCCATAGGGGGACTTTGCCTCTATGTTGACTATCGTGACCTCAACCTTGCTTGTCCAAAGGATGACTTCCCTTTACCTAGAATAGACTAACTTATTGATCTTACAACTGGTTATGAGATGTTATCTCTCATATATGGTTTATCAAGATATAATTAGATCATAATTGCCCCTAAGGATAATCATAATACCTCTTTCATCACCCCATGTGGGACCTTCTGATATAAGGTCATGCCATTTGGTTTGAAGAATGTTGAAGCAATCTTCTAACATCCAATGACCTATATCTTCCATAATATCATCCACAAAAATGTAGAGGAATATGTAGATGATCTCCATGGGAAATCAAAATATCACAAATATCATCTAGATGTTATCAAAAATATCTTTGAGTGCATAATCCATTTCAATGTCTGATTTAACCCCAAGAATGTGTTTTTAGGGTCCTATCCAAAAAGCTTCTTGGCTTTATCATATCTCTTTGAGGAATTAAATTAGACCCTACCAAAGTTATAATGATCCTAGATATGTCACCTCTAATCCATCTTAAGTAGCTTTGCATCCTATAAGGGAAACTCTAATCCACCTATCCATTCATCTCTTAGTTGTTAGATAGATGTCAACCCTTTCACCATCTTCTCAGGAAAGATACATATTTTAAGTGGACTAAAGACTACCACTAAGCCTTTGATTCACTCAAATAGTACCTTATTTCTCCACCTATTCTTATCCCTCCTAAAGAGGACCAACCATTTTACCTTTATTTATCCTCCACTGCCCATTCCTTAGGGGAAATACTCACTCACTGTGATGAACAAAACAAAGATCAAGTAGTCTACTATATAATTTAAACACTTATAGTTTATGAAACTCAATACACCCACACCAAGAAGCTTTGCCTTGCTTTAGTATTTATGGCTTCCAAAATTTGTCATTACCTCCTTAATCATAAAACCTTTATCATCACAGATACCAACCCATTTAAGTACATGAACCTTAAACCATACCAAAACCAATGTATGTCTAAGTGGATTATGATCCTAGCTGAGTTTGACCTTGAGTTCCTCTAGTAAAATTCAATTAAAGGTCAAGTCATTGTTGATCAATTAACCAAAACTCATTTTCCAGACAACCAACCACTTCCTCTTGCATTTCTAGATGAGTCCATCATGACTCTTTCTCCAAAGGACATCACCTACCAAATGACCATGTTTTTTAATGGCTCAAAGTGCTAGCACGGTGGGGGTGCTAAAGTTATTCTCATTCCCTTTGATGATTAACCTCTTCCTCTTTCTTTTAAACTTGATTTTGAGTGTACCAAAAATATGGATAAGTATTAATCCCTAGTAATATGTCTTTAAACCACTCTAACCTTAGGAGTTAGGATGATCAATGTCTATGGTAATTACCAACTTATGGTTAGCTAAATAAATGGATCCTACCAATTTAATAATTATGTCTTAAAATAGTAAAAATACCTATTAGATATACTCTTAGCATCATTTGATCATTACCTTATCCAATCTGTTCCATGATCTACCAAAAAGTTTGTAAATATAATAACTTCCCTTACTTCCCAAATCCTATTTGTACCCTATAATTCTAAGTTATTTGTCACCATTAATTATTATATCAAACCCTCTTATATCTAATTCAAGCTCCCTACCATTTTTAATGTGGAGTAATCTCCATCAAACATTTGGTATAAACAAATGTTTGACTACCTCAACCTCAGCATCATTCCTCCCAACATCTCTAGTAATGCTCAAAGAGCCTTTATTTAGAGCACCTCTTGTTACACCATACTAGGGGAATATGTTACATACATGGTTTTATTATCCTCCTTCTCCATTTCCTACATATCCATGAAGCTTCCCATGCTATCAATGAAATGCATGATGGGATATGTGGGGGACACTTTAGTGATCTCGCTATCATTAAACATATCCTTCACCGTAGCTACTATTGTACCAACCTCAACTAAGGCTATTGTGATTATGTGAAGAATTATGTTAAATTTAAACATCATGCTAATTTACATCACATATTAGGCCATGGTATTTAAGTATCTAAGTAATTTTGGCCCTTCTCACAATGGGGACTAGATCTCATTAGGGAAATCAATCCTCATTCTTCATAGCAACACCACTCCACCATCACCACCATCAAGTATTTCACCAAGTGGGTGGAGGATATTCCTCTCATCTCAACCAAAAATGAAAAGATAGTAGACTTCATTAATCATCATATCATCTATCATTTTGGTGTTCCCCATAATATCATCACCGATAATGGAAAATATTTCAAAAACAAAAAAAAATCAAAGGTTTTTGTGATGCATTTGGAATCAACTTAAGATTTTCCTTGCATTATAATCAACAAAAAAATGGATAAGTGGAAGCCTCTAACAAAACACTAAATAATATGTTAACCAAAGAGGTTAATGTTTTATTTGAGGTTGGCATTTACACATCTCTTTCACTTTCTGGGCTATTGCATTAGCATTCAAATCTCTACAGGTGCTACCCCTTTCTCTTTGGTCTTCAAAGAAGAGGTGGTTTTTCCTCTTGAAGTCTAGATTCCATCTCTTCACATATCCTTGCAAGACATCATTTATGATAATGACTATTGTCAAGAGCATCTAGCACAATTTGAGTTACTTGATGAGTTCTACCTAGATGTGCTTAACCATCTTTGTGTCTACCAAGAGTGGGTCAAGCATGACTATAACAAACACCTAAAATAATGATAATTTGACATTAGAGACCTCATATTAAAGGAAAATCAACATGTGACCAATATGTAAACAAGTAACCAAGGTAATTTTTCTTTCAATTAGCTTGGATCTTACATCATAGCCCATAAGTATGGATTAGGAGCTTATCTTTTGTTCTCTCTTTAAGGTAAATGAGAACCTAATACTCTTAATGCTTCACACCTATGTACTTTGTCTTATTAAACAAGGGTCAAACTCACCTTGTTATAACTTATGTTCATCCCTTGATTTATGATATTTTTGCCTTCATCACACCTTCATCTTATCCCCTTGAGGACAACCAATTACAATATATAACCATGTGATTAACTATTACAGTCATAGCCTAATCCTAAATATGGGTACTATGGCTTTACCCATGGCATGGTTTTCATGGATACTTTTCATCCCTAATCAAATGAAATATGATGGTCATTATCTCTCAAAACCACCCCTTTCACCTATCATTAACCTTCTTGTGCTCTAGGTTTTGTCCCCATAAAGGTAAACCTCCCAGGCTATATAGACTTATCCATATATAACTTATAAACAAAGTAATTTGTGATACCTAAATATCATTTGGGTAAAATATTTATATCATGAACCCTACTCCCTTAAAGGATAAATACCAAAATAAACAAATCCAAACTTAGACCACTCCTTTAAAGGATGGCTAATTCAAATTTGTCAAAGCAATCATTTGAAGCTTCCCACATTGATTAGATTAATAAAATTATCAAAACCAAACAATACAAGACCCTGTATCAAATCAAGAATAGGCTATCTAAAGAAATTTGTAATCACCTTTCATATATAGCATTAGTAAACCTCTTACAATAATCAGTCTACACCTTACATTAAACATGGACTTATCTATTATGGTTCTTAGGTCACCTGTAGAAGGGGCAAACCAACCCACAAGAGGTTACACCACCCTTCACACCATATGTCACCTATGTCCCCTTTGTAACATCTATAAATAAAGGTATTCATGAGCTTAATCGACATGAGGTGATCAAGACCCCATTTTACCAACCAATGCATGCTAATGCAAAGTATAAGAAGGGATTATATTCATTAATCCAATCTAACTTTGGTTCTATTTAGTTTTTTCCCATGGAGAAGCATCATGCCTTATCCTCTATTAAATTGGTTCATGTATTTACTTAGATATATGTCTAATGTTTTTTTATCTCTTTTCCCACATCTAATTTTGTTATCTACCTTACTTTATGTGCTATCATAATCAACATAATAAACCACATCACATATCCATGATCATAACCATTATCAAAACATAATAAACATATATAAAACAAAGAACTATAATCATAACCATAACCATAACTCATCATAAAAGTCATCCATAATCATCACATGCCTAAGCTAGTGAGTCTACATTTCATAAGCATAATCATAATAAATATAAACATTAAAACCATGAATCACGAAACATAAAATAACATCTACATATCATCATCACATCATATACATCATGTCTCATCAAAACAAAATAGTACATGTGATAATGTGCATCTCTCTCTCTCTCAAAACATATACATCTCACTGCATGGGATTATAGGTCAGTATCAAAATCATATACACCTATACATATCATATCATGACCTATGCCCTTGGGGCACCATTGTCACCTGGCGCTTGCCCCCATGAGGTGCCTTCTTGTCCAGCTACAAATGTAGGCCAATAAATTGGTGTTACCACAATAACACCACCTTATAAGCTAGCTCTATCCTCACCCCATCAGGGATCCACTAGGAAATTCATGAAGACCATCACCTCATAGTACTATAACTCCTGTATAGTGTGTATGTACCTCTACATATCAATGGGCCTTGCTAGACCTATTGGTGCTACTGCTACTCCTCTATTCTATCTCAGATGCTCTCACTCTTGGGTGACCTAGACTAGTATAGCCCTGGTGTGGTCCCTTTCACCCATTACAATGGCTAATTGACCTTGTAATGTAGCAACCTAGCCTTGTAATATATCCACCTACCCTTATAAAAATGTGACATGTTTCTATGCAATAACTAGTGCCACTCCTACTTGTCTATCAAGGTAACTTCCCTATACCTATAACTATGGACACATACCAACTAGGTCCACATCTATAGGCTACCTACCCCCATCATCTCATTTAACATCCACTACTACATATAGTGTTTAATATCTTGCCCTGTAGCCATCAATAAAATATACATCATCAATCTTTGCTCTAGAAAGTAGCTCCTCATGATCAAGAACCATATCTATTGGATGTGGATTTGGAAGTAAAAACATAGCATCCTCCCATCTATACCTTGAGAATAGACCCAAATTCCCCTATATCAAGCTAAACTTCCTATGAACCTTGTCAAAAGGGATGAGATCAGTCTCACCCTCTCTCCTCTAAAAATCCACCCATAGATCTATACTGATAAAATATAATGAGTATAGTGGGCCCACCTTAGAAAGATGACATATAGCCTCCAAACACATCTCCAACATTTAAGGCATCTAATGCCCCTCTGAACCAATCAATATCTCATACACCACCTCTAGCTCCTATGAGTACTTAATCACTCCTCCACCACATGAAACCCACCATGAAATCCATCTGGCTATATCTCTTACATGGTAGCCCCATGAGTCTCAGAACCCAGATGTGCTCATAGGCTCAATAGTGCAACACAAACCCCATATTGATGCCATATCTCTTATTAGCTCTAAATCCCCACAACTCCCTATATATCTAAACCAATAGAATAGGTGCCCACCCAAACATTGTGTGATCCAATGACATATCCATCAAAACTCCTAGTAATAAATAGGGAAACCTCTCACTCCTTGAATCTAGAACCACAAATTAGGAGATTTCCATCATCATCATGATCATCAACATCTGGTCATCCTTGGCCATCTGATATAAAGGTCTATATCTAAATCCTCCAGTGTACCACCTAGTAAAATATTGATCATCACCATATAGAAGCTCCATGTGCTCATCTCTCTCCTCCCTCTCAATTTGATATATTATCTCCCCCTAATGGGTAGTCATGTGATCCTATGTATATCTTATATCAAGATCATCATCTCACCAATTGATAGGAAAAAGGTATTTGTGGCTGAATTCCATCCTTGATGAGGGTCATGATCATCACCACATCTCGTAACACATGTTAGTAGTGAGTCATCATTCCAAGACCAACCTCCTTTATGTGTTTTTATTCATCATCCATCATCCCATGATGTATCTCTATAAATATCTAAGGAACATGATCCCACATCTAGATCTAATCTTGTGCCTACAAATTCAATATAGTGAACACAATTAGTTTTTATATAAACTAATCTACTTGTGGACTTCACCTTTTTTTACCTCATTCATCCTATATAATAACACCTATTTGCTCCCATATAAACTACATCAACCTCTTTTTAATCCTACATTACACCCCACCTAACCTTAACATTCTAATTCTATAACATTCTAACTCACCTATTACCTTAGCCTTTTATCAAAAAAAATTGACCATTTGGTCAACTGTTGATGGTCACTATGACCATTGATGGTTGGCTTCTTATTTGGCCTATGGTATTTGACCATTGATATTTGGCTATGACTACTG
The DNA here is from genome assembly GCA_037957365.1 of Torreya grandis. NCBI lineage: Eukaryota > Viridiplantae > Streptophyta > Pinopsida > Cupressales > Taxaceae > Torreya > Torreya grandis. The sequence goes on along the minus strand of JARHVA010000725.1, from coordinate 91,464 downwards.
ATAGTTAGGTAGGATTATTTATGGTCACTATGTGTGACCATCAACAAAAAACACCCAAACCCTACCTACCTAAAACCTATGCAACCACCTATATCCAACAACTAATTACCCTAACTTTGTCCTCTACCCTACCCCCAACCTACTTGACCACCCAAATTTAATTTTCACCCACTAATTTCAAAAACTAACGCACTTATAACACAATACCTAAGGTAAACCCAAAACCTACCCACCAAGACAATACTAAAACAACTAAATTCAAATGCATCCAAAAATGACCAAATCAATCTATTCTATGAAATCAAATGTAGCCCCTAACTTATTCCTTGACCATCATTGAGGAGAAATCCTAGGTCATGCTACCTAATTGCATCCCTATCCACCCTATATTCTTATTCCAATAATCTATTCAACTCAACACAAATCTCATAGTTAGAAATCAACCCCATCTAGTCAACACTCTTGCACAAAATGCTAAATCCACAAGCACTCACTATCAAGAGTTATAATTCACAAAATTCAAATGACCAAAATTAATTTTAGGGTCTTATACCCTAACTATCAATGGCTAGGGTGACCACTGATAATCATTTTCAATACCCCTGACCATTGATGATTAGGATGTCCACTCTTTTAGAATTTGGGCACCTACATACCCCAATGCCACCCTTTGGAAATTACCTTCTCTGCTTACCCAACCAACCACATCTACCTCAATGTTTTCCATTTTGGCCCGACTTATTGCATATTTTTTTATGACCTTACCTTAGTTCTTTTGACCACATTGACCAACATTGTCATGTTAAACATCTAAGTTTTCACTACCTAGTACACACTAGACCATTTTTGTTTCACTGAGAGCACTTCCTACCTTAGATACTTGTAAAAACACTAACCTTGTATAGGAGACTTGATAGGAATAACCTGATCAACTATACCTAACACTATGGCTCAATTACCCTATCACTAGTCCTTTTAATACCAACCTTATTTTTACCTACTATGGAAAATTAGTCTATGCATGATATTGATTATCACACTTAGTCCCACTATATGTGCATATTTGTGATTCAAATGACTAACCACCATTGTCACCAACCTTGTGACTCACCATAAACCACTTGTCAAACCTATACTTGATTTAGTTTCACCTCATCCACTCCCAATTTTAAGGGGAACACCTCTTCCCATTATAGGACAACCAAACCTTTGACACACAATTTATTTTTATTTTATAGCTTGTTGACACAAATTTCATAAAAAAAGGGGGAAAATATGGACACAAAAAAACCACACATGGTGTTTCTAGATGTCTAAACAACCCTAGAGTGGACCATTACCCAACCTCTAATTATGACCCTAAGCTAGGTTAGTTAAATAGCTAAACCAACTCACTAACCTAACTTTTCACCCCACTTGACCTTTAACACTTGACCATAGATGATCACCTCAACCACCAATGGTCACCCTAACCATCGATAGTCAAGTCCTTACCACCTAACCACTCAAACTTGATCCATGTGAAAACCTAAACACATCTCAATTTAATTCATTTAAAAATCTAATGTATCAAGAATTAAATTTGTGTAATGGGTTTCACCCCTTCTAAAACCTATTGTAGACACCAAAATTTTACACATTGCAATTCCAAATGTTGAAATTACCCTAGATTACTTGAGGACCCCCTTGGGACAAATTTAAACCTTTGACCCCTAACTAAACATAACCATGGTTATTTTTATCAACTTACCAAACCCACCCTTTTACCCCACTTAACCTTTGACACTAGACCATCAATGATCACTTTGATCATCGATGGTCACCCTGACCATCGAGGGTCAGGTTTCTTCCCCATCTAAACAAACATAACACCATCTATGTATAAGCTAACATGAAACAATTTAATATGTTTACCTTGCCCATTTCTAACACATCATGATGCATCGAAATCAAAAACCTAACCTCTTATGGAACCTTCTACCTCTATCTCTCTTTGCCTATAAAAGCGGGGGAGAAGGAAGTGAATAGGGATCCATAATCAAGTATTCTAGCACATAGGTGATCAAGATATAAACTAGTAGGTCTTCCTTCTAGTAATTTAATAACTACATTAGAGACCCAAATCTCTAAAAAAAATCTCTTGAGGCAAAGTATCATTACTCTACCAAAATTACTCTAATATTAGTCATCTATCATCAAACAACAAACTAGGTACATTTTGTATTTTAGGTTTTTTTGTTTCATTTTTGACTTCCTTGTCTAAATTTGACCTTTTTACATCTTATCTCCTAACTCCTACACCTTAACCATATCCCTAAACACTTACTAAACCCTTTTTATAATATGAATAAAACTCTACAAGAGCTATCAATGGTCACCCTAACCATTGACAGTCACCTCAACTATCATAGATACCCAACCATCGATGGTCAACATAACCACTGATGGACACCCTAACTACCAATAGTCACTATGGTAAAAAAATAACTAGTTATTTCTATGTACTTACCTTTATCCAAATTATACTGTACATGTCCATACCTATTCACAAAGACCCCACTATTTTTTAAACTTGACTTGACCTATTTGGCATTAGTATTGACCTATAATTTGCTATAATTAGTCTATTTTTTAATCAAGAATTTGTTTCTTATTTTATTCCATCTCAATATTTTCTATCATTTGATGCAACTAATTTATCTTCATTTCTTTCAACTTAACTATTTCAATAGTATAGATTGATAACCTCCTAATAAGCTCATGCTTCTTAGATCTAGCTCATGTTAGGCAATCCACCTTGTTACCCATCTAAAAACCCCTTTGCATGAGTGTTTTATTATCTACAAGTATTTCTTCCTAAGACAAAGAGGAGATCTTCATGATCATCTAAATCATGCACATACAAAAAAATAAGTTCTTCTACCACATCCTTATTACTAGTTTCTTACTTCTTATTTAAATAGGAAATACACTGAAATTGAGAGAAACATCATGGCACTCCTGGTGGGACCTAGTAACATCTAGGTTCCTTTTTATTCTTTATAATATTCTCATATAAATAAATCAAAAATTATTTTGGGTATAAAATAAACCTTACATTGATTGTTTGCATGTTTATCTCATTTAGTTAAATTAAAATCAAAGTAATCAATCATAGTTTCACTTCTTTATCACACACTATACCAAAACACTTAAATCAATTAAACATAAAAATAATTGACATAAGGCCCAACTAGGGTTTCATCTCCTACTATATCACCTTCACTCTTTAGATATCTTACTTTGAGGTCATTACCAAGAAGAGAACCAAAACTTAGCTCTTTGGTTGAGTCTAATATTTGGAAATCAATATATATTGGTCAAGCACCTAACACACTTATCACTACAATGTGTGAAGTGAGGGGGTAGGCCCCAATAAAAATACTTGTATTGATTTCCAATATAGATCCCTTTTGAGAGCCTTGAACACCTAAAACCAACCATGTCTTCTTTTTTATTACCTATTCTACAAACCAAGTTCTTCTTCACACTTTCCAACTAAGGCATAAGCCAAAAGTGAGATAAAAGGTACCCTTATATTTTAAACACACTATAGTTCATTTTTTGATCTCCTTAAGATCTTTTCTTATGTTTTACTTTATGTTTGAGTTGTGAACTTTACTTTAGTCCTTTCTATTTCTCATATGGTTTTTACTAGACAACAGTTGAGAAATCAAACCAACCAAGAGCCACCTTCCTCTTATTCTTCCTCTATAGAGTATAACTTAGATGTTGAGGGTTTTCTTCATCCCTCTACCCTCCTACCATGCCTAAGATAGTTTCTCAAGGTGATGTGGATTTTTCCAGTTTCCTTGACAACAACCTTATGGCCCTCCAACATTACCTCAACACCTTATCTCACCACATCAATGCTTTAGTTCCTCCTAGTGATCCATATTATGGGATGACTCCCCTTCCCATGGTTTCCATAACCTCTGCCTAGCCTATGACCACTCAAGCCTCTTCCTCCATAAATAATCCACCTAATACCTCCAACCAAACTCATTAAACCACCCAAATAATAAGCAAACACCCCCTACACCAACCAACAACTCCTCTAACATAGGTGCAACCTTACCTTTAGTTACCCTTACTCCATCCATTATGGGGATATGTTCTACCCATATTTCCACTATTCCCCTTATCACTACCAACCTACCAATATCCACCCCACTTCAAAGTGTGGTGATTTCTATACTTTCTACCCTTCCACCTATTGGTACCAAGGTTACCATTCACCCCCAACCAACTGACCATTATGAACCTCCAACCCAATCCATATAAATTCCCCAATCTACCAATTTGATCATACTTCCTAACCAACCTACATCAATCCCTCAACAAATACCCATAACACCCTACCCATATTATGTTCCTAATCCATAAGGATACATAGCTCCATCTTCTACCCAAAATTTTATTCCTATTAACCCTTATGTGGTATCGTCCCAATCCTAAATGACCACATACCAACATATGGCATCCTCTGAACCTTCTACTAGTTATCCATATATTACATCCACCCAACCTCAACAAAACTTACCATACATTTATAGAACTACCCCACCCCAAACATATTTGGTCAAAAAGTTGATAGACAAAATGACCAACCTAGATTCATCTATCTCTGGGGCTCATAACCTCTTCTCTTATGACCAAATATGTAATGAACCTATTCACCCATCTATCCCTATCCAACCTTACCCTCCTCAATGAGAACTACCAAAATTTTCTAAGTTTCAAACCAAGGAGGATTCCCAACAACACTTTAGAGTGTTTCAACATTCTTGCTACTTGATTTCTTATGATGATGTTATTCTCTTTCACATTTTTTCTATGTCTTTATCTAGACCAACATTGGATTGGTATAGTGCTCTCACCAAGCACTCTATCTTTAACTTTACCCAACTTTCCCAAACCCTCTTACACCACTTTTCAATTAATATATCTAAAAAGTTCTTTATCACCAACATCTACTCCATCAAGAAATTTGATGAATCAATAATTGATTTCATAACATAATAGAGGGGTCTTCTCAACCATCTCTCTTTCTCTTTTACCCAACCTAATTTGATTGAACTTTTCTCTTGGGCTTGTGCTAAACACATTTCCCTAACTCTATAGGTTCAAACCTTTAGAACCTTTGATGAGGCTTTCACCATAAAATGCAAACTAGAAATTAGAGCCATCAATTAGGGGAAGTTGAAACAAAGAAAAAAAAACTCTAGCTTTAAATCTAATGACCCTTTGACATCCAAAACCACCAAACAATCTAACTACCCCAACACCAAACCAAAGGCAAATACAAACGTGGTTGTCCTCAAAATATCCCCTCCTCCAGTTGTCAACCAACCCAACCAAACCAACTCCTATAAATCCTAAAATCAACTAACCTAAAATCAAAAATAGGCTACCCCAAAATAATATACTCCATTAGGGGAGTCTTGTGCTTCATTTTTGGATAAGTTACTCAAATCCAACATCATACAACTTCCCCCTATCAAACCTCTTCTACAATTTGATGTTGCTCACATTGTGCTTAGATGGTATAGCGAGAATGAAATATGTGATTTTTTCCATGTCATTGGACATGATGTTAATTGGTGTAACACCTTCAAAACCATTGTTCAAAACTTGATTGATAAGGGAGAACTTGAATTAGACAATCCCAATGCACCCTAAAATTAGTCACTTGACATATTTTTACAACCTTTTCCCAATCATTCCCCTTCTACCAAACATGATGATAATAAACTAGACTCATCTCATGCTTATGAGGTCCATATGGTCAATGTTATTATCAATGAACCTATCATTGAGGAAATCATTGCCTCAACTACCTATTCCTCCACTCTACTTATTGAAGTGGTATAATCACTCTCCATTCCTTTGGATACCCAAATAAAGGAATCAACCACCTCCTCTCCTTAATTTTATGAGATAATAGACTTACCCATCCCTCTTTTTAAGGAAACACCAAAGGAGGAAACCACTTCCATCATACCTTCCTCCCCTACCATGGAATCACCCTCTCTCTTTTTGGAAACCATTCCACAAGGAGAGATCACCTTATCTACTCCTTCCATGGTGGAAACATCTTCCCAAATATTTAATTTTTTCATCAAGGATAAGGATGAAGAAACCATTCCCTCACCTTAACCTATGGGCCTAATCTTTGAATCTGATGCCCAAAGAACCAAACCAATTTACCAACTCTTTTCTAGACCAGTCCAAAGACTAAAAGTATCCTCTCAACCCAATTTGGATTAAGCCACCTTTTGGTACCATCTTGGGATCCCCTATCAAAAAAAATATGAACCTTCAACCTAAATTTTATCCACCATCAAACCTATCATAACCTCAATCCCCTCATTAAACACCTCTCCTTCCAAAACCATGGAAGAACCATCCAAACCATCTTTTTCTAAAATTATCAAATAACCTTACACATCTCTAATAAAACCTATCAAGAACCTAGGGGCACCTCCTACTCCTAGACTCATAACTCCATCTATACTACCAAACAAAACCTTGACCAAACCAACCAAGAAGGTGGAACCACCTAAACTCCCACCTAGAATTAGAACCATATCGCCTCCTTCCCTCTTACTTTCTTTCTTGGGACCTCATCCATCTTCCATCTTAGGAGCTCATCCTTCTACCAACAAGTTTAACCCTCCCAAAACTACCCAAACTAAACTTCCTCCTCTTATTTTACCTTTACTTACCCCATCCAAAACATCAAACTCCCCATCATTTTTGTCTAAACTATCTACCTCTACCTACCCACCTATCTCTAAAACTTAATCATCTAAATTATCCACCTTTATATCTTTCACCTTTAAAGACTCCACCTAAAAACCATCCAACACTAAACAAAACCAACCAAACCCACCTACCAGAACCATTTAACTACCCATAACCCCTGTGGTGATGCCTACTTCCAAGAAGACTCCCACCTCTAAAACCAAAATCCCATTACCCTCAAAACCCTTGCTTGAATCTTATTAAACCATTTTAAAAATGTTGATTCAAAATTCCTCTTTGAGCCTACCACCTATCAGACCCTTTGACCCTTTAAGCCCCAAACCATCTTGGATCGATGATAGTTTAACCTGCTCATACCATAAGACACCCTGACATGACATGAAAAACTACAAATCTCTCTAAGCACTTATTGATAATTTATGGGATAAGGATGATCTATTATCAAATGAACCTCTCTTGATCCTATTACCGACCCAACCACCAAATTAACCTACCAAACACTCATCCACTTCCCCACTCTCACCCAAGAGTGAGGAGGAATTGAAGTAGCCTTCTATCCCAACACCTCCCCACATCTATTTTATCCATATGGCCACTCGATATTGGGCCCAACAAAAAGATAAGGGAAAGTAAAAAGTGTCCATTCCATGGACACATCCTTCTACCACTCAACTTTTCAACCAAAATCAAACACCTTCACCTTCACCAAAACTAAAACCAAAAACAAAAATATCCATTTTAGGTGCCCCTACCTCCAACCCTTCTAAATATATCTAGTGAGTAGATCTAAAATAGCTTCACCAAACACTGGTGAAAATGAGACTATACAAACTAATCAAGACCTCAAACCATCATAACCAAAGCACTAATAGAGTCCCTATAATCTATAAAGGTCTAACTTGAAGACCCTTAGCCTCTTGTAACCTTTGTCAGATCTTTTGACTTTCCACCCTTATCACATTTAAAGATTCAAAAATATCTTCTTTTTATCTTGAATATCTTGATCCTCCTCTCTTCATCACTACATACATCAATCAAACCCACATCAAAATGTTGATGATTGATGGAGGATCTAGTATTAACATTATCTCCTTTCATTATTATGACCAACTCTAGTTTCCAAAAAGTATCATGTCAAAAACCTTAGTGGTCATCCATTCCTTTAATAATACTATGGCCACAACCTTGGGAACATTTTTCCTCCATATTATCTTGGTGCCTTTCATGATTCCAAATCTCTTCTACCTCAAAGAAGGTGAATTCCAATACAATGTCTTACTTGGACACCCTTGGATCCATTCCATGAGTTGTGTCCCATCAACCTTGCATAAATGTGTCAAGTTTGAACATGAGGGTCAAGTTATCACCATAGAATCTGACCCTAATCCTTTCACCTCTTACAACATGACATATTAATTCAATGATGTTCTTCTTCCTTGCTCATCCACCTCACTATCAACCAAAAATAAACCCACCTCTACTATTGACATAGCTTTAACTAGCTCAATTATATATTCTTTTCATATTCCCATAGAGGACCTCTTAGAACCCACATTTCAACATTTTTGACTAGGAGAATGTCATTTTCTGGCCTTGGATGACTTCCCTACTTCTCAAGAGTATGGTAACCTTGACCATGATCCTAATTATGATCCCAATGTTAGGACCTTCATTCCTTTAGACTTCCAAACCACCAAACCAATTTCATCTATGGGGGACTTAATCATCCACTTCTCAGTCCCTCCACCACCTCTTCTATCCAACCATTTACTTCTGATTTCTCTTATTTGGACAAACCAAAATTTGTTAAAGTTTACTTCCATAGGTTCTCCTAGAAGGGATTCATCCTTAGTTGTTATGAACATGGACCTAATGAATTACCTTTGATCAAAACCTAGAAACCTCATGAGCTATTTATCTTTGGGTTCATCCCACCAGATGGACCCATTGATTCACCTAAACCCATCAACACCATTGAGGAAGACATCTCATCCTCACCCACCCCATCTCTTTATAATTTTAAAGATTTTGAAATCATCCCTCCAATTTTTTTTTTTTTTTTAAAGATTATCTTGGCCCCCCTAACCTATCAAAAGGGTATACAAACTAAAACATTTCCTTTGATTCAACTTGAAATGGTAGAAAATGATTCTCCTACCATTCACACCATCCAACATCTAGACAATGATTCCATTCTCAATTATCTTAGTGTAGGGGATTCTTCTATCCACAAATCCATTCCTCTTGATAACCAAACCATGTTGAAATAATCCACTATCAATGTCAACTTTGGTACTCAAGATAACCCTCACATTGTAAGGATTGGGTAGTCCTTAGATTCTTAGAGCAATAGGATTACCCTTCCTTCATGACCAAAGCATAGATTTTAATTGGTCTTATCAGGATATACCTAGAATCAATCCTTCCATATCTCTCCACAATATTTTCATCCATCTTGATGCTAATCTTGTTGGGCTAAAGCTTTTTAGGATGCACCCTCACATCACCCTTTTAGTCAAAGAAGAGATTTATCACCTTTTATCTATCAATTTTATTCAACCCATTGATTATTCCTAATCAATTTATAATGTCATTCACATTACTAAACCCACAAGGAGAATTTGATTTTGTATTAACTATTGTGACCTCAACCTTACTTATCCAAAGGATACTTCCATTTACCTAACATTAACCAACTTACTGATCTTATAGCTAGCCATGAGATGTTATCACTCACAGATAGTTTCTTAGGATATAATCAGGATCAACATAAGACTTCTTTCATCCCCCCTTGGGGAAACTTTATTATAAGGTCATGCCTTTTCATCTGAAGAATGTTGGATTAACTTACTAGCATGCAATGACCTACATCTTCCATGATCTCATCCACAAAATCATAAAGGACTATGTAGATGATCACCTTGGTAAATCTAAATATCACAAGGATTATCTTGAAGTTCTCAAAATTATATTCAAGTACTTAATCCATTTCTATGTTTGACTCAACCCCAAGAAATTTGTTTTTGGGGTCCTATCTAGAAAGATTTTTGGCTTTATCATCTCTCTTTGAGGAATCAAAGTAGATCCTAACAAATTTTGAAAAATCTTTATCATGCCACCTCTAATGCACCCTAAGTAACTCTATAGCCTATATGGGAAGCTCTTATCCATCTGTCACTTCATATCTTAGTTATTAGATATATGCCAGCCCTTTCATCATCTTCTCAAGAAAGATACATCTTTTAAGTGGACTAAGGATTGCCAAAAATCTTTTGATTCAATCAAAGAGTACCTCCTTTCTTCACTCATTCTTATCCCTCCTAAAGAGGACCAACCCTTATATATTTATATATCTAACACTAACCATTCCTTAGGGGCAAAGCTTGCTCATCATGATGAAAAAAACAAAATGCAATTTATCTACTATTTAAGTTGAACACTTACAAATTATGAGACTTGATACACTCATACTGAGAAGCTTTACCATGCCTTAGTCTTTATGACTTCTAAACTTCATCATTACCTCCCCAATCACAAAACCTACATCATCACTAATATTGACCATCTCAAGTACATGCACTCTAAACCATACCAAATCTAATGTATGTCTAAGTGGCTCATGTTCATAGATGATTTTAACCTTGAGTTCTTATAGAAAAATTCAATTAAATGGAAAATCATTGTTGACCAATTGGATATGGCTCCTTTGCCAAAAAACTAACCACTTCCTCCTGAATTTCTTGATGAGTCCATCATGACTCTTTCTCAAGAGGACATCACCTTCCAACTAACCATGTTCTTCAATGACTCAAAGTGATAGTATGTTGAGGGTGATTTAATTGTTTCTAATCCCCTTGGTGGAAAACCTCTTCCTCTTTCCTTCAAACATGATTTCAAGTGTACCAATAATATGGATGAGTATGAAGCCCTAGTAATAGGTCTCTAAACCACTCTAGCCTTGGGATTTATGATGACCAATGTCTTTGGTGATTTCCAACTTGTAGTCAACCAAGTCAATAGATCCTACCAATGTAAGCATGATGTCTTGCAAAAGTGTAAAAAATAGCATATGTACTCTTAGCATCATTTAATCATTACCTTATCCAATTTATTCTATGATCCGCCAATAAATTTATAGTTACAATAGTTTCCCTTACTTCTCATATCCCATCTTAGCCTTCCAACTCTAAACTCTTTGTCACCATTCATCATTTCATCACACCTTCTTATATATAATTCAAACTCCTTACCATTTGTAATGTGGATGAATATTCATCAAACACTTGGTATTAAAAAACCTTTGATTACCTCAACTTCAGCATTATTCCTCCCAACCTCTCTTAGAATTCCCTAAGAGACTTTATTCGAAGTACCTCTCATTAAACCATACTAGGTGTAATCTATTACAAATGTGGTTTCAATTACCCCCTTCTCTATTATCGATGCAGTCATGAAGCTTCCCACACCATCAATGAAATACATGATGGAATCTATGGGGGATACTTTAATGGTCTAGATATTGCTAAATGTATCCTTCACCTTGGATACTATTGGCCCATCCTCAACTAAGAATATTGTGATTATGTAAAGAAGTGTATTAAATGTTAATAACACACCAATTCACATCAAGCACCAACTCATAGCCTTAAAGTATCTAAGGACTTTTGGCCCTTCTCAAAATGGGGACTAGATCTCATTAGGTAAATCAATCCTCATTCTTCACAGTGGTACCACTCCATCAACACCACCATCGATTATTTCACCAAGTGGGTGGAGGGTATTCCTCTCATATTGACCAAAGATGATAAGATAGTCAACTTCATTAATCATCATATCATTTATTGTTTAAGTGTTTCCCATAAAATCATCATCAATAATGGCAAATCTTTTAAAAACAATCAAGTCCAAGGTCTTTGTGATGCATTTGGAATCAAGTTAAGTTTTTACTCACCTTATCATCCATAATCCAATGGATAGGTAGAGGCCTCTAACAAAATACTCAACAAGATGTTAACCAAACTAGTGAGTGCTTCTCATTGAGATTAGCACTTGCACATCCCTTTATCTTAATAGGCCCATTGCACTAGCATTCTAACCTTTACAAGTATTACCCCTTTCTCATTGGTCTTTAGAGTAGAGGTGGTCTTGAATTTTGAAGTCCAAATTCCTTTTCTTTGTATATACTCACAAAACATCATTTATGAGAGTGATTATCACCAAGAGCATCTAGCATGACTTGAGCTACTAGATGAATATCTCTTAGTATCTCTTAACCACTTTTATGTCTATAAAGAGTGATTCAAGTGTGCCTATAAAAATCACCTAAAAGAATGAGAATTCAACATCAGAGATCTTGTCTTAAAGGAAAATCAACATTTGACCAATATGAAGAAAAGAAAGTGAGTCAAGTTTTCTTTCAATTGGCTTAGACCCTACATCATAACCCTTAAGTATGGAGTAGGAGATTACTATTTATCCTCTTTTTAAGGTAAACTAGAACTTAAGCCTCTCAATCTTTCACATCTACATCTTTTATTTTGTTAAAAGGATCAAACTCACCTATTGTCTAACATAAGATCATCACTTGATTTATGAGATTTTCACCTCCATTCTATTCCCTTCAAGGATAATTAATTAAAACATAGAACCATGTGATTAACCATCATAGTCATATCCTATTATTAAATATGGATATCATGGATCTACCCATGACATTTTTCTCATGGATATCCCTAATCATACAAATCCCATGGTCATTATCTCTCAACACCCCTTTTCACCCATCATTAACCTCTTGTGCTCTAGGTTTTGCCCTCATAAAGGTTAAACTCTAATCCTAAATAGACTCTTCCATGTCAAACCTAGAATTAAAATAATTTGGGATACCTAAATATCACTTGGGTCAAATATCTCTAGCATGAGGATTGTTCCCTTGAAGGATAACTACCCAAAATATAAATTGCTTAAAAAAACATAGACTTCTCCCTTGAAAGACAACTACCGAAATAAATAAATCCAAATTTATACCCCTCCCTTGAAGGATGGCTAAGTCAAACTTTATAAAAATCAATCATTTGAATATTATCACATCAATGAAATTCACAAACCTACTATAACAAAACAATAAAAGACCCTATATCAAAATCAAAACAAACTATCCCAAGGAAGATATAATTAGCTTTCATATATAACATTAGTAGACTTCCCACATTGATAAATCTACACATTATGTTAAATCATAGATGTGTTTATTATGGTTCTTAGGTCACCTATAGAAGGGACACACCAACCCTAAAGAGGTTATACTACCCCTCATACCATCTATCACCTATCTCCCATTTATACCATCCAAAAATCAAGGGATTTAAAACTTACTTGATGTGATGTGATCAAGATATCATTTTATCAACCAATGCATGATAATGTGAAGCTTTCAAAGGGATTATGTTCCTTAATTCAATCTAACTTTAGTTTTGTTTAGTCTTTTCCAATGACAAGGCATCATGCCTTTTCCTCTTTTATCCCATAATTGGTTCTTGTATTCACATATACATATGTCTCATTATTTTCATCCCTTTTCCCACATATAGTCTTTTTATCTAACTTTATTCATTATCATAAACATTGTATACCCATAATCAGGATAATGACTAAATTAGGAACATCATAGCCATAATCAGAATATTATAACAATATATCAAAAAAAAAAAAACCATTTATCATAATAATATTAAACCAAATCACATAAACATAATCAAACCACATTACATATATAATCATAAACATAACCACATCACAACAATGATCATAACCGTAATCAAAACATCATCATAACCATGTAAGAAACATCAATAACCATAGTCTAAACATCATAAAAATAATAAACATGAACAAAGAATCACATCATTATAAATAACATTAACCATAAACATCATCCATAATCATCATATGCCTATGCTAGTGAGTCTATATATCATCATAAGCATAAACATATAAGCACCAAAACCATAAACCATGACCCATAAATAACATCTATATATCTTCATCACATCATATACATCATGTCTCGTCAAAATAAATAGTACAAGTACTAATGTGCATCTCTCTCAAAACATATACATCTCACTACATCAGCTCATAGGCCAGTATCAAAATCATATAAATCTATATCTATACATATCATATCATGCCCTTAGGGTATCACTGCTACTTAGTGTCTTCCCACCTGAGGTGCCTACTTGTCTACTAATTGAAGTGTCCCACTGACCTAGAGTTACTACACCTTCAACACCTACCAAGATAGCTCTATACTCACCCCATCAAGGCTCTTGTGGACACTATGTCAAAACTTTGGCCTCATAGTAATGCAAATCCTCAACTATGTCTAAGGACCAGGTTATGGGAATACTACCTAGTGGTCATATTGGTGTTGTATTTAATCTTCTTTATCTCAAAGCATCCCTCTCCTGGGTTACCAAGCCTAGTGAAATCCTAGCTTGGTCCCTCTCACCTATCATAATGGCAACCTGACCCTATAATGTCACAACTTGGCCCTATAATGTGGACACCTACCCTTATAAATATATGGCCTATGCCTTTATAGTGACTAGTATCACTCTTGCCTATCCATCAAGGCTACCTCCCTGTACCTATACCTATAGACCCCTAAAAATGAGATCTACATCCATGGGTTGCTTATCCCCATCATCCCATCTAAAATTAATAGATACATAGATGGCTTGATACCATGGCACATATCCATCAACAAAACTAGCATCATCAATCTTATCTCTGGCAAATAGCTCTTCGTGATCAAGAACTACCTCCACTAGTTGTGGCACTGGAAGAAAAAACTTGGCATCCTTCTAAATATACCTTAGAAATAGACTTAGAATCTCTTATACCAGGTTAAACTACCTATGAACTCTATCAAAAGGGATGAGCTCAATCTCACCCTCTCTCCTCCCAAAAATCCACCTATATCTCTACATTAATAAAATATGTTAAATATAATGGGCCCACCTTAGGAAGCTAACATATAGCCTCCAAAACACATATCCAACCACTAAGGCCTTTAATGCCTCCATAAACTAATCAATATTCCTCACCCCTCCTCTAGCTCTTATGAGTCCATAATCACCCCTCCACTACATAAAACCTACCTTAAAGTCCATCTAGGCATATCCCTCCCATGGTATCCCCATCAGTCTTAAAACCTAGATATACTCATAGGCCCAATAATGAAACACAAACCCAATGTTGATGCCATATCTCCTATGAACTCAAAACTCCCATAACTCCATGTAAATCTATATTAATAAAATATATGCACACCCAAAAATTGTTTGACTAAGTAACATATCCACTAAAACCCCTAGCAACATATATGAAAACTACCCACTGCTTGAATTTGGTAATGAAAAATAAGAGACTACCATCGTCATCATTATCATCAACCACCTATCATCTCTAGTCCTCTAATATAATGGCTTGTAACTAGAGATACCAGCATGCCACCTTATAAAGGCCTAATCCTCACCATATAGGATCTCCATGTGATCATCTCTCTCCTCACTCTCAATATGATACATAAGTTACCCCCAAATGGGAAGCCATGTAATCCTCTATACATCCTTTACTAGGATTGTCATCTTACCCATCAATAGGAAAAAAAATCATAGATAGATCCCATCTCTTGATGAGGGCCACAATCATTGCTACATCTCATAGCATGTAGTGGAAGTGTATCATCATGCTAAGTCTAACCTCCTCTATGTACATCCAATCATCATCAATCATTCCCTAATGTATCTTTGCAAATATCTGAGGGACCTGATCCCATATCTAGATTTGGTCTCATGCTTACAAAATTCATTAGAAAACTCACTTAGTTTTTATATAAAATCCTTTACCCATAGATTTCCCCCTTTTTCAAGTTATTTATCCTACGTAATAACACCTATTCTTTTTCTATCAACCTAAATTAACCTCTTTATCAACTTAAACCAACCTCTTTATCAACCTAGATCAACTTAAATCAACCTATTCCAATGCTACCCTTATCATTATAATGATAAAGCATTTTAAACCTACCTCTTTGCCTTAGTCCTTTTTCAAAAACATTACCCCATTTAGTTGATTGTTAATACTCACAATGAACACTAATGATCAACTGGTCCTTTAACACTCAATATTTGACCATCAATAATTAACTAGGACCACTGATAATTAGGTATGATCGTTGATGGTCACTATGTGTGACCATCGATGACAAATACCCCACCCTATCTACCTAAAACCCATCAAACCACCCTTTTTTAACAACTAATTAAGCTAACTATGTTCTCTACCATACCCCAACCTACATACCTTCCTAATTCTACTTTCACCTATAAAATTCAATTAAAACACACTAAAATCTAAAAACCAAGGAAAACCCATAAACCCTCCCCAAATAAAAAACTAACAAAATTCAACTAACAAATGAACAAATCAACCTATTCTATCTATTCAAGGAAAAACCTATCTCATTCCCTGACCATCATTGAGGAATCCTAGATCCTATCACTCATCTATGTCCTCATCTACCATACACCCTCGATCCCATACTAGGTCAACTCAACACAAATCTCACACCAATCAACTAATCAACAATCAAACCTACCTCCCTAGCACTCTTATGCAAAACACAAAATTTTCTAGTGTACAAGAATGAGAGATTAAAAAATCAAATAGTGAAAATGATTTCTCTTTTTCACTTTTTATCCTTTGACATTTTAGGATTTCCCCTTGACCGTTGATGATCAATTTTGGGACCCCTGACTATCGATGGTCAAGAAACCCACATTTCAATTTTTTTGGCACCAACTTAGTACCACCTTTTTGGAGATTACCTTTCTCCACCAAACTAAAAAAAACCATTATAAAAAACCCTCTCCAACAAACCCCCCATCCAACCATGTCCACCTTGACATTGGCCATTTTGGCCTAGACTATAGCATATTTTGTGATGACCTTGTCTTGGTCATTTTGACCACACCGACCAACCTTACCATGTTGAACATTTGAATTTATACCACCTAGTGCACACTATACCATTTATGTTTTTAACAAGAGTACTTCCTACATAGGATACCCATGAAAACATTAATCCTATCTAGGAGACATGATAGGAACAAATCAATCAGATGTGCTTAATGTTGTGGCTCAATACCCCATCACCAATCCTTCTAGAATCAACATTATTTTTATCAAAAATGGTAACTTAGTCTTTGTGGGATCCTAGCTATCATAGTTAGTCACATTTTGTGATGTTTGAGCTTCAAATTCCCACCCACCATTATCACCAACCTTGTGACTCACCATAAACCACTCATTAAACTTGTACTTAATTTGGTTTTCACCTCATCGACTCCCAATTTGAGGGAGAACACCTCCTCCCATATTTGAGGTAACCAACCTTTCACCTTCAATCTATTTTTTTAAAAACTTATTGACATAATTTTCATAGTAAAAAGGGGCAAAATGTAGACATCAAAATTCTACACACTACAATTCTGAATGTCAAAACACCCTTGGACCACCTTAGGACCCCTTTGAGACCAATTTAACCCTTTAACCCCTAATCAATATTAACCATGGTAAGTTTTACCAAATCACCAAACACACCCTTTTACCCCACTTAACCTTTAACACTCAACTGTTGATGGTCACCTTAACCACCAATGGTCACCCTGACCATCGATGGTCAAATCCCTTCCCCATATGAAGAAACACAACATCATCTATGTATAAGCTAACATGGCACTATTTAATATGTTAACCTTACCTATTGCTAACACATCATAATGAACCAAAATTAGTAGCCTAACCTCCTATAGAACCTTATACCTCCATCTATCTTTTCCTATAAAAGGAGGGGAGTAGGAGGTGAATAGGGATCCATAATCAAGCATTATAGCACATAGGTGATCAAGCTATCAACCAACAAGTATTCCTTCTATAAATTTCAAAAATACAATAGATTCCTAAATCTCTACCAAAATTTATCTTGAGGTAAATTACCATTACTATATTAAAAATTTTCTAGGATAAAGCATCTACCATCAAGAAACAAACTAGGTACATTTTATATTTCAGGTTCTATGTGTTTGGTTTCTAACTTCCCTACCCAAATTAAAGCTTTCTACATCTTATATCCTAACACTTGGACCTTAAATAGATCCCTAACCACTTATTGACCCCTTTTTTTAATCTAAATTAAACTCTGTAAGAACCATTGATATTCATCCTAATCACTGATAGTCACCTTCAATCACTTACATCCACCCAACCATTGATGGTCAACATAACCATCGATGGTTAGCATAACTAATGATGGTCACGCTAACCAAAGATGGTCACTATGGAAACAAATAACAACCAGATATTTTTACCTACCTAAACTTAGCCAAATTCTACTTTTCATGTCCCTACTTGTTCACAGAGACCCCACCTATTTTTTTAACTTGACCTAACTTATTTAAAATTAGTATTGAATTTCTTTTTGATATAATTAGT
This sequence comes from Torreya grandis, assembly GCA_037957365.1. Taxonomy (NCBI): domain Eukaryota; kingdom Viridiplantae; phylum Streptophyta; class Pinopsida; order Cupressales; family Taxaceae; genus Torreya; species Torreya grandis. The sequence continues at coordinate 73,098 of JARHVA010000725.1, read as the reverse complement.
CTATATTATTTATCAATAATTTTTTTACTTCTTGTATTCCATCTCAATATTTTCTATCATTTTATGTAATTAATTTATTTTCATTTCTTTCAAATTAACTATTTTAAGAGTGTGGATTGACAACTTCCTAGTAAGCTCATACTTCTTAGATATAATTCACACTAGGAAAGCCACCTTTCTACCCATGTAATAACCCTTTTACATGAGTGATTTCTTATTTATAGGTCATTCTTCCCAAGATAAAGAGGATCTCTTCATGATCATCTAGATCACATGCACACAAACAAATAAGTTCCTCTACCACACCCTTATTACTAGTTTATTATTTTTTAAATAAGAAATAAGCTAAAATTGAGAGAAACACCTACACCTCCATATCTTTTACATATAAAAGAGAGGAGTAAGAGGTAAAAAAAGGATCCATCCATCTAGAGATTCAAGAATTTAGCATTCAAGATATCAACTAATAGTCATCAAGAGTTTTTAGCATCAAGAACTTCTTTGCAGGTCTTCCCTCTAGCAAGTCCATAATTATGATAAAAACTTGAACCTATACCAAAATTATTCTTTAAGCAAAATATTGTTACTCTACCCATATCACTCTAGATCAACTACCAATTATCAAATAACTAGTTAAGTAAATTTTTAGTTTTCATGTTTTGATTATTTAGCTTTTGACCTAGACCTTTTTACATCATATCCTCTAAACTTCCCATCCGTAACTAGACCTTTAACAATATACTACTCGATCACTGACCTCACCAACCCATTTTTTTGTAACACTTCTTAAAACCCATAGAAACCATTGATGGTCACCTTGATTATTGGTAGTTACCTTTAACCATTGATGACCACCCAACTATCGACAATCATCTTAACTACCGATGGTCATCTTAATCATTGACAGTTATTATGGTGGGAATTAATAGAAAGCTATTTCCTCCTACTTACCCTTAACCAAATTCCACTTTCTATCCTTTTCCCTATTCACAGAGTCCTCACCTATTTTTTGAACCCAACCTAACCTATTCAGCATTAGTATTGACCTTCTTATTGCTATAATTAGTCTATTTATTTTATCAAGCATTTATTTCTTCTTGAATTTGCTTTCAGTATTTTTTATCATTTGATGTAAGTACTTCATCTTTATTTCCTTTAACTTAACTATTATAAAAGAGTGGATTGAAAGTCTCCTAATAATCTCATACTTCTTGGATCTAGCTCACACTAGGCAATCCACCTTACTATCCCTCTAATAACCCCCCTTTACTTTTGTATTTTTTTATCTATAGGTAATTCTTCCAAAGACAAAGAATATCTCTTCACAATCATCTAGATCACAGATGTACAAACAAATAAGTTATTCTACCATACCGATATCTATTTTTTTACTTCTTTCTAAGAAAATAAACTAAAATTGATAGAAACATTTCTAGTTTTGAAATGTTATCAAACCCACATATATGCATGGTCAAGTTTTTATGATTTCCAACACCATAAATAATTTACTATCAATTAGGGATGCATAGTCCAACAGTAATAATTTGGTAATTTCATGGAATGTATGATCAAGTCTGAATTTGGCTTAAAATATATTTAGTCGATAAGAATTTATTATGTGCACATACAAATATATCTAGATGTTATCCTATGACCCACCAAAATTTAGTACAAAGTTTAATATTTTAGAGTCTACATACACCAATCTATTGACTCGTGACAAACCTACACCAAAATAAAAACACCTTGGAGCTTGATTTTGTGTGAGATATTGAATCCAAGCTTGAATTTTAAAGAGTGAGATGAGGAAGCCTATTTGAGTCAATCTAAGAGGATATAAAAAATATAATAACTTTGGGTTGCAGTCACCAAACCTAAGAAAATATACATATACTAATAAAATATGAAAACTTAACCCCAAAAACTAGTATACACTCATACAAATCACCACAATATTTCATATATTGGGATAACAAATAAAAAAGTTATCCCTCTTAAAAAATTATTTATCCATCATGGAAAGGATTCAACACTACTCTGATACAACATATTGCTATAACCATAGTTACATAGAGATCCAAACATATAGATGATAAAGTAATGATAATATTCAACTTCACACTTTGTATTATTTTTATATTAAAATCCATATAAGATGATTCCAATTATATAGGAAAATGATTGCTATAATTGGGGAGATACATGTAGACACTCAAAAACATCCCCTCGACCAAGTTTTTGATGTCACATCACCTTGAACCTATCCTTGACCTTAATTAGTTATCCACCTAGTTAACTCACCTCTAAAATAACTTAATGCACCTAGGCATCCTTTGTTAAACATTTCAAAACATCAACTTAGATCCATTTTAAACCTTTTTATACTTATGGGTTGACCATTGATGGTTAGCCTAACCATCGATGGTTAGCCTAACCATCGATGGTTAGCCTAACCATCGATGGTTGGGTGCTCAAACCTACCACACAAAAACATCCAGCTATAAGCTAGGTGTGCATAGGAAAAATAGAAAATTTCCTATGCACACCTTATAAATTTCCTTCCTTCAAATAGGCATCTCTATCTTGACCCAACTTAGGAACTTTCTCTCTCCTTAATAGATTTGTGCTATAAATATAAGGATTTTGGAGAAGATGAGGATTTAAAAATTGCATTCAAGCTCTCTTATTTTCTTTATTTAGGCATCAAATAATCCTTAAACTCTGTCTATGTGAATTTTAAAGGATGGAGTATTGTTATGCTTCCCAATTTTATTCAACTCATCATTGGCTTATACTTTACATCATTTAGGTATTTTTTATCTTGTTTTTAGCTTTTCCTTTCTCCACTAAATATTTTTATCTCAATCAGGTCACCTACACATCACCTCTCACCTACAAAAACCATATTTAGCCTTTTTCCCACTTACCATTCCACCCCCAACTCTATTTCCATTATCCACAAGCTTTCTATAGTCAACCATCACTAGTTGTTATGACCGTCACTGGTTACAACAACCATCATTGGTTATCTAACCACCACCAATTAGGAAAACTATTTTTTATCAGCTTGACCACTAATGGTCATTGTTAAGAAAAATAACAAATTATTATTTACTTCTCTTTTAGACCCAATCAGACTCTATCTCTATTTTTATCCTATCTATAGACCCTACCCATATCTTCTAGACCTAACCCTAATCTACTTATGCATGGTATTAACCCACTATGCTATATTTGTATTGGATAGGTATGTTGTTCATTTCTTGCATAAGAGTTTATGTTTTTATTAGTTTATCATTTTCATTCATATTTTTAGAACATTCTTTTTACCATTAGGGGAGTCGATTGACATCCATCTAAGGGAGCTTTTGCTTCTTGGACTTAACATTACTGGGTAGTCCACTCTTCATACTTGTCTAACAAATAAGTTGGTTTAGTGTGGTCTTATTGTATGTAGTCCTTCCTCATCAAAAAGGAGCTCCCACTTATTATGGTCAATAGTGAGTGTAATATTTAACCAAGTACACACCCCTCATCTGTTGTTTCTCTCATTTTTCTTGAAAGTTAGAAATAGAATTAGAGATAGTAGGAAACATTTTGGCATGCCTAGGGGGACCCCTTCTAGGTTCATAGCTTTTTAAGGCATATAGTTGCATTAGTGAAAATTCATGTTCTTGCACTTATATTATTTCTGAATTCCAAAAGATAAAAAATTATTTTTTCTCTTCTTTTCTAAAAATTAAAAATAAACAAAAAAATTTCATCTTAGGGATAGGTTGAATTTTCATCCTGCATTAAGTGCATTTTTAGTTGTTCCTTGTTTGTATGTAAAGATACCAAAAAACTATTTTGGGTTAAAATTAAGTGCATTCATTATTTTTCTTGCTTAATGATTAGCTTACCCAAATTAATTAAAGCATTATGAATTAAGTGTAGCATGCTTATGTTACACTACCAAACCACTTGCACAAAATAAACATCAAAACTTACTTGAGACAAGGCCCATTAGGATTTCATCACCCTTTGGATCACCTTACCCTACCTAATGATCCCATTTGGATTTCATCACCAAGGGGAGGACCCACTCTATTATTTGGTAGAGTATAAATTATATACAAATGGTATCTATTAGTTAGGTGACCTAACTCAGCTTTGGGTTCATGAAGCATGGGGAGCAAGCCCCCAGTACTAGGCCACATACTTGATCTAGTGTAGATTCTTTGAGCACCAAAATTTAACCTGAAACTATCCTTAGATGGATTTTCTATTACCTAACTTGCAAGATAATTTTCCCTTTCACACTCTTTAAGGCATAATCCAAAAGTGATTTAAAATGAGTCCTAAGATTAATTGCATTTTTAATGTGTGTTTTGCTTGCTTTTGGATTTTTTTATTTACTCATTATTTGAGGTGAGAGGTTCATTATCCATTTCTAATTTCTCATATGGTCTTAACCAAAAAAAAAGTGAGAAACCAAAACAACCAACCACCATTCTTCCTCTTCATCCTCATCCATGAATTACACCTCAGATGTTGATAAATCACCCCATGCTTCACTGCACCATTCTCCCCCACCTACCATGCCTCTAATGATCCCTGAGGGTGATCCAAAATTTTCCACCTTTTTAGATAATTTTTTTTTGGCCTTATAACACTATATTAGTACCTTAGCCTACCATACTTTGATGGCATCAGTTCCTCCCATAGATCCACCCTATGGTATGCCATACCACCTCATGGTTGGTATTACATCAACCTAACCTTTTATTAGCCAAGATTTTTCTTCTACCATTGGTTCATGTACCATTCACTTATACCCTTCTGCTAGCATGGTGTCTTCTTCACCCATATGTACTATTCCCTCTAGCTTAACCAATATACCAACCTAAACCCCCTTTCAAAACTTGGTGTTGTCCATACCATAAACACTTCCCCCATTAGCACTAGGGTGACTACCCATCAAAAATTCATAAATAATTTAGCATTACCAACCCAAACCATTCCCCCATCAACTAGCCCAAATGTACCCCTAAACCAATCATTATTAGTTCCCCTACAGGCTCCCATGGTACCCTATTAATATATTCCCAATCAAATAGGGATATATTATACCTTTTACTCAACCCTTGATGCCCATGAGTCTTGATGGGGTACTATCCCAACCTCAAGTCACCATAGACCAATATGTGCCCACTTTCATACCTCTTAGTGCATACCAATTCATAGCTACAACCCAACCTCGACAAAACTTACCACTGAATTATGTATCCACCCAACCCCAACCCAACTTGATCAAGATGCTCGTAGATAAGATGACCCAACTTGAGTCATCTATCTCTAGGTCCCATAACCTTTTATCATATGACCAAATATATAATGAACATATCAACCCATTTATCCCAATTCATGTTTATCCTCCTTAATGGGAGATTCCCAAATTCTTGAAGTTTTAGGGTAAGGAGGATCTGTAGCAAAATTTGAGGATGTTCCACCATTCTTGTTACTTGATCATGTATCATGATGCTTTTCTCCTCTAAACTTTCCCTATGTCTCTATCAAGACTCACCTTGGATTGGTATAGTGCCCTTCCTAGGCACTCTATCTTTTTTTCTCCCAACTCACCCAAATATTCTTAAAACATTTTTTTGTGAACATATCCAAGAAGGTCTTCATAACATACTTTTATTCTATCAATTAGTTTGATGATGAATCAATTGCTAACTTCATTGCATGATGGTGAGGTCTCATTAATCAACTATCCTTTTCACTACCCTAAATGGATCTCATTAAAATTTTCTCTAGGGGATGCATAAAGTACATTATTCATACCCTTCAAATGCAAACATTTAGAACCTTTGATGAAGAATTCATAATGGCATGTAAAATTTGAAAACCATGTCATAGATGAGGGCAAACTAAAATTTTAAAATAAGAATTCCACTTTTAAACCCAATGACCCCTCTTCTACCAAAACATCAAACCAACCCAACACAAAAGCCAAAAACATCTACAAATGCAATTGTCTTGAAAACTGCCCCACCTCTATCTATTAACCAACCACATCAAAGCATGCCTTCCAATCATTCTTACCCACCAAAATAAAATCAAAATTAGGTTCCCCCTAAATAATTCACACATATAAGAGAATCTTATGCCTCTGTACTAGAAAAACTACTCAAAGCTAACCCTATCCAACTTCTACCAATCAAGCCACCTCAATAATTTGACCCTTCTCACCTCGTGCCTATGTGGTACAATGAAACTGACTATTGTGCTTGCCATCGAGTCATTAGAAATGACATAAATAAGTGTAACACTTTTAAAATCCTTATCTAAAACTTTATTGACAATGTTGAATTGATTTTTGACAACCCTAACTTACCTCTTAATCATTCCCTTGATATTTTCCACAAACCTTTTCCTAACCATGCTCTACCTACCCAACCCCATGACAACCAACTTGAACCATCATCATCCTAAGAAGCACACACAATCAATGTAATCATAAATAAGTCCTTAGTGGATGAGCCCCACACTTCTCTCACCCCTTTACCAAACTTGCCTATGGGGGGAACAAACTTAGCTTTTATCCCTTCAAAAACCCAAGTAGAATAATTTATAGCCCTTATGTCCTCACTTGATCAAATAATACCCGTGCCTGCTTCTCCTTTTATGCAACTAGCCATTGATTTAATGACCTCTCATTCTACCCCACCAAATGGAATGATAGAACCCTCCTCTTTTCCTTTAGATACCCTAGCTTAGGAAGAAACCAAGACCATACCTACACCCCTAATCAAAGAACCATTTATTCCCCTTATCACTCCATAGGTGACCATTACTTCATTTACCTAACTAGGGATTTCAAAACCTTCTATCTCAAGTAAAGGTGAGGGAACCCTACCTTCTTCCTTACCTAAGGGCTTAACATTCAAAATGATTGATCAATGAACCAAACCTATTTACAATCCCTTTTCTCAACTAGTGCAAAGCCTAGAATTAACCTCATAACCCATCCTAGATAGAGCCACCTTTTGGCACCATCTAAGGCTCCCATACCAAAATAGAGTTGAAAACTCAACTTCATTGGCATCCACCCTCAAACCTATTATCACCCCATAAACAAACATTCCTTGCTCCTAAGACATGATAGAACCATATCACCCACCTCTACCTAGATCATCTTATAATTCTATAATTAGACTAGACAAGACTCTAGGTATCCCTCCTACACCTAGCATCACCCATCCACCCATAAAATTAAACCTAACCCCCTCTAGTCTACCTAACAAACCACCAACTAAGATATACCAAAGGATGTAGTTACCTAAACCTCATCCCCAAGCTTGACCTATACTACCCCCTTCTCATTTACCATATATTTTGGGACCTCACCCTTATACCATCCCAGTCACCTATTTTGCTTCAATTAAACCAATGCCCTTTTCTATGCCTACCCCTACATAACCCAAGCCATTAACTTCTTCACCATTCTCAACTAGTTTACCCCTTTCACTCTCCCACCTATTATCAATCCCTCATCCTCTACTTTGAAACAATCCATTAGTAGCCCAACCTTGGTTAAGCGAACCCAACCTAAACCATCTACCAAAGTTATTCAACCACCTACCCCTTCTAAGGTCAAATCCATGCCTAGGAAAGTTTTTATTTCCTTGACAAGAATTTCAACTCCCCCAACACCTCTAAATGAATCATACTTAATTATTTTATATAGGTTATTGTAAACATCCTCCATTAAAATTCCACCTATTAGGTTGTTTACCCCTTCTAATACCAAACCCTCCTAGTTTGATGATACTAATATTTGCTCATACAATAGGATGCCAAGACATGATACCAAAAACTACAAATTTCTCTAAGCCCTAGTCCATAGACTATATGATGAGGATGATATGTTATTAGATGAACCACCTTCACTAGCCTAACTAACCCAACCTTCAGCCCAAATGATCCCACCAATACCACCTATACTTACTCTCTAACTCTCATCCCAAAAAGAGGGGGGAGGCGCTGAAGCAATCACCTAGCCCAATTGATCTTATTATCCATACCATTCATATGATTACTCTATCTTAGGCACAATAATGGGGTAAGGAAAGAGCCCATGCATCCATTCCATGGACATATCCTTTAGATTATCATCCTTTCAACTAAGATAAAACACCAACACCACCACCACTACCCTCACCTAGACCCAAAGTATCTATCTTAGGTGTACCTTCCACTAATTCTTATGCATTTATTCAACAAACCATGTTGAAGAAACTTTACCAAGCATCAGTGAGGATGAGCCTCTATGACTTGATCAAAACCTCACCTCATCATTTTTATGAACTAATAGACACTTTATAATCCATTGAAGTTTAACTATATGACCCTTAAACTTTGGCATCCTTCATTAGAACCCTCTAACATTCCACTATTGTCACCTTCCAAGATTCTGAGATACCTTTGGCCCATTTTAAGGAGTTTGACCCACATCTCTTTGTCATCACATATATTAATCACATCCACATCAAAAGGGTGATGATTTATCGAGGATACATCATCAACATAATCTCCTCCCATGATTTTTATTAGCTATGTTTACCAAAGAACACCATGGTTAAAAGCACAATAGTTCTTCACTCCTTTAACAACACCATGGCCACTACTTTGGGGATTGTTGTTCCTCTAATATTCTTGGGGCCTCATGTCATTCTTGATCTATTTTATGTTGTTAAAGGTGAATTTTAATATAACATTCTACTTAGATACCCCTAGATTTGGGTTATGAATTATATCCCCTCTACCTTACATCATTGTGTCAAATTTAAACATGAAGGGCAGGTTATAACCATCATAGATGATCCTAATAATTTTACATCGTGTAACATGACCTATAGGCCTAATGATGTCCTTATTCCACCTTCATCTCCACACAATCAACTAGCTAACCCCATTAATATAGCTACACCATCAACCTCGACCCACAATGCTTCTACTATCAATAATGATGAAACCTCAACCAATGCATCTATCTCTTATTCCTAGGTCCCCATTGAAGACTCCTTGGCATAAGCTTTTTAGCTTATCTCCCTTGGAGATTATCAAATTTTATATTTAGATGCCTTTCCCACTCTAAAAGAATATGGGAGCCTCCAAAATGACCCTTCTTATGACCCCAACATAGGAGACATCATCCCATTTGGACTCTCCAATAATCACACATATTTTGTCTATGGGGGACTTGATCAACCACTCCTCACTCCTATCACCACTCTATATATTCAACCTTTCACTTCTAATTTCTCCTATTTAAGAAATCCAAACTTTGCCAAAACCTATCTCCATCACTATGCTTAGAAAGGATTTGGTATGGGCCTTTATGAACAAGGACCACACAAATTACTTATTATCAAAACATAGGAACATCATGAGTTCTTTGGGCTCAGGTTTGAACCACCAAAAGATCCCACCTCACCAAAACCTATTGCTACCTATTGACATAGTGGATTGCACCCATGGGCATGAGGCTGAGCTCCTACCTTTTCCACATGCAATAATGGAAACTCCCCTCTCGCCTGTGGGACCAGTGAACCTAGAGGGGAGAGTCTCTAGATGAGGGCTAGCTCCCTTTGATGTATATTTTAGGCCCTGGTTTCTCCTACTGCTAACAAACAAATGTAAAAAGGGGGGATGAAAAGAGAGAGAGAGATGCTAAAAATAGAACTTAAGCCTAGAAATTAAAAGGTGATACACCAGAAAAGTGTGATCCACTCAGGCTTGAACATACACTTTTCACTGAGAACCAGTTCCCATACACTTCATCTGACATGAGAAAACCTTCTGCATCAGTGGGTCAGGGGTCTATGGAGATACATGGAGGAAATAACTACTAGAGGCATTCTAAGACACACTACAACAGCCTATCCACTTCACCTATACTCCTCTAGGGACACTTCTGATAGACCTATAAAAGGAAACTTAAAAATGCACCAGACATGCTAAAATCATTCTATAAAAGTATTAAGAAAATGACTTAACATAGAATCAAGGCATAGACACATACTAAAGATGCAAAACTCAGAATGGAGGTAAAAATGTTATGTTTTGATTCAAGGTAAAATTATGGTAGCTCTGCCTTACAAGCCTGAGAGATTTTGGGGTAGAGTTTTGCCTTAAGGCTAAGAGTTGATCCTTTCTCAAAATAGAAGTTTACAATATATAGGAAGAGGAAGAAAACTTGGCACCTCTTGGGAAAGATTTTGGTGCTCATTTTTGCAAGTGGCCCATGTGCATTTTGAACCTTGGGAAGAGGAAGCCACTGTTACTGATGTCATTCTTCAAAAAAGGCCTATTAGAACCATGTTGTACCATCACTAAAATTGACTTTGGCATTCAAGCATTAATGAAAGAACATGGCCATGCCTCTTTTTTGCAAACAGACTATATTTTGTCCCCTTATCAATGCCAACTAGAGAAAATAGGCTACGCCACTCATCTGGCAATAACTCACCTTCCCTTTACCACTTGGATGCTTTGTCTTTTCTACTCCTTATCTTCCTCCTACTCTTTCAGCCCTCAAGGGTGATCTTTTGGCAGGTCACTACATTCCTTGGGCTCCTTCCATGGTAGGCGCTCTTTTAATTCAAAAGCAAATGGCTATTTCACTATGTTAAATTTGACGTTCACATAGCTATCACCTAATGAATAGTTCATCTCCTTGAAAATGATGACTTTCAAGATGTCACCATCCTTGGAAAAATGTCATCGGTCTTTTCTAGAGGCTTATGTGCTTTAGGCTTTTCCCCATGGATAAAAGTCCGTAGGAATTGGCTACTTTGTCTTTTCCCTATGCTGATGGTCTTTTTAAACTGAGCTTCCCCCCAAATTCCTTTGGGCTTTTTGTTTGAAGAAATTCCATCGAATAAAAAGTTTGAAAGAATTTAGCCTTAAGTCTTCTTCATGCCTTTGAAACGCTTCTTTGGCTATCTTTGGAATGCTCCCTACCCTCTGCAAGGGCATCTAAACCCAACACTACCCTCTACAAAGGAATTTGAACCCAACATTGCCCTTGGCTTTGGGACACACCCTTGAACCAAGCCATTGAACCAACCCATTGAACCAAAAAATGGTTCAATGGTTTAATGGTTCAAGACTGCACGCCAAGCCGTTTAAACTAAGCTAATGATCTAATGACATTGAACCAAGCGATTGAACCAATTCATTGAACCAATCTATTGAATTGTTCAATGATTCAACACTATGTGCTAAGCCCATTGAACTAAGTAGACAAACTTGCTAATGAACTTAAATGTTAAACTAAGTCAATAAACTTTACTGATTGAACCAACTAAAATGAACCAATGCGTTGAACCGAGCCAATGAACTGAAAGCTACTTGGACTAAGTGGTTGAACCAAGTGTCGATTCAACCAGCAATTGAACCAGCGATTAAACTAGCATGTTGAACCTAAAACCACTTGAACCTAAGATCGATAGAATTATGTAACCTAAAAATGACTGGATTTGAAAAGCAAGGGAAGAAGGGGACCAATTTTTGCCCTATTGGGCAAAAAATGGTCAAAAAATTGGTGACTCCCAGGGGAAGCATGTTTGTTATGCTTAGAGACTAGTTGCTTTGTAGTCCATTAGGCACAAAGATGTAGCTTGAACAAAAATTAGAAATATCCCCAAAATATCCAAGAATCAAACATGAAGCTTTTTACCCCACACACAAAAGGAAACACATAAGGCTAAAAACACTACCTGTGCAAACTGCACTTAGGGAAAGCAGGAAAGAAACTGAAAGCAAACTACTATATACAGCTAACTAGGAATGTTTGCCTCCCTCCTAGATCAAAGGGAAAATTTCTTAAGTCCCCTTCCTGCAAGAAGACTTATGGTGCCAGACAAGTGGCTGAATGAAAAGGAGAGCTGGTGACTTGCTCCTCTTGCCTATCACCTAAGTTGCCTTGCATTCAAGTGGATCAAATTTGAACATGCTTCCAACATATATGTACTTTTCTTGTCCTTAGAAGATTGTTTAATGTTGGTCCCTCATACTAGTGATCTTTACAAAGAAATCAATGGCTATTGGCACATCACCATAAGCCCTTTGATCTATACAGTCCCTCTATAATGCATCATGGTTTGACTTATTTCCTTCTACCTCATTGAAGACTTTGTCAGACTCGTCCTCTACTTCCTCTTGGTCTTCTTGAAGAAGGGTGATAGTTATGATGTCTAAAATGGAATCACAAACTAATTACTCATCCCATAGAACATCACCTCTCTTTTCAAAGCTCTCTTCTTCAAGGCTTTCCTCTAGGAAGACAAACCTCTCCTTTTCCTCCTAAAAAATTAGGATCTCTAGATGTTCAAAGATATTCTCCTGATCCTCCTCCAACTCAGGCTACTTAGCATAGTCATCCTCCTCATCAAAGCAACAAGGAAGTTCATCAAACAAAGGGGGAGAGAGCTAACCATGCTTATGTTCTTCCTTGTATTGTTGGAACATCTACATGTATGCATGCCCTGTGTCTTCTCCATTGTTGATGAGGTCTTCACAAGGAGCATCAATGATGATTTATTCTTCATTGTCACTCATGATAGCATTCTAGAAAACCATAGATTGGATCTTCTACTTCTCACTCACCTCCTATAGAATAGGTTCCAACTTGAGAAGGGGTGAAGTAGGAAAACCATGTGGAAGAGGAGGCAGTCCTTAAGCTAGAATTGAATGATTCTCCTCTTTCCATTTGGTCAACACTTCATCAATATTAGGTGCAACCTGATATCTCTCTTGGAAATGTGTAGGTGGGGTGTGTTCAGACATGGAATGTGTCATTGGGTCTAAACTATCCATCACACACTAGCTGAGGAATCTCTCTTTAGATTCAAACTCTGTAATTCTCCTAGCTAGATCCTCTTGGAAATGACTATCCTAAAAATCACTAGCATCATCACGAGTAGGGGTAGCCTCATCTTCTTCAAGGTTTTGAGAAAAACCTTGCTGCTCCTCCTTCTTGCCCCATGATTCTAATATTTTCCCCTAGTTTAGGACCTTAGAATTGGAATTTTGCTCCTATGAATAGGTGGTAACTTTGTTTTCTCCAAGGTCCTGGGGCTCCTCCACAAGGTCTAAAGATTCTATTTCTCTTTCATGAAGTAGTCTCATCTTAGCCTATAAATATTCAATTTTCTTGGCTAGATTATCCTAAAAGAGTCTTTCTTGGAGGTCACCAGCATCATCCTCTTTAAGGCTCTGGGCTGGTTCCTAGCATTCCTTCCTCTAACTTGGAATCTATGCATCATGTTGAAAGACTTGGGGAGGTTGAGAAATGTTAGGAAGAGACTGTTGATGCACCGAAAGAGTCTCTAGAAGAGGGATGTGCTGGCTCATGGTATTCCCCCCAATGGAAGATTCACAATATAAGGAATTGAGAAGACTGATCTCCATGGGGGTTTGCTCTAGTTCCCTTTGATGCTTGAAGGCTAGGTGCACAGGATTGAGAGTAGATGCATTAGATGAACTGGAGTGAGCAATTGCCATTTGATAAAAAGTATTTTGTGTACAAGAGGGGGCTTTCTTTAGGATGGGAGGGGGTGTGCAAGTATGACTACCTTGAATGAATGGATTCCTCCATTTTACTACCTCCTCCTCCATGGATTATAAGGCCTGAGCTTGCCTAAACAAACACTCCTCTTTATACATCAGCTCCTATTGATATCTGTACTGCTCCTCTAGTCTATCAATCTCCATTGTCTACTTCTCAAACTCTAGGTCCACTTCCCTTATCATTGAAGGGAAACAAGGAGGGCTACTTGAGGTGATTGCATGAAAATCTAGAGCTTGATCATAGTCATATGAAGGAACACAAGGTCCATGATTTTGTGCAAGAGAATTATACATACAAAAAATGATTTTTGATGGCACTAGGATGCTTAACCAACTGATTCAACTCAGAGTCACCATTGGTGTTGATGTAAAAGCCTCCAAAGGCTGGTTGGTTGAAGAACACACTAAAAATTCTTCAACTCTTTAGACAAAAATTGTCCTAGTTGGTCCCACCAGGCATGCCAAAAGCTGTTGACGTAGTGGATTGCACTTGTGGGTAGGAGGCCAACCTCATGCCTTTTCCACACGCAATAACGGAAACTCCCCTCTCACCTGTGGGACCAGTGAAGCTGGAGGGGAGAGTCTCTACATGAGGGCTAGCTCCCTTTGATGTATATTTTAGGCCTTGGTTTCTCCTACTACTAACAAATAAATGTAAAAAGGGGGGGGATGAAAAGAGAGAGAGATGATAAAAATATAACCTAAGCCTAGAAAGTAAAAGGTGATACACCAGAAAAGTGTGATCCACTCAAGCCTAAACATACACTTTTCACTGAGAACCATCTCCCATACACTTCATCTGACATGATAAAACCTTTTGCATCAGTGGGCCAGGGGTCCATGGAGATACAAGGAGGAAATAACTATTAGAGGCGTTCTGCAACACACTGCAACAACCTATCAACTTCATCTATACTCCTCTAGGGACACTTCTGACAGAACTATAAAAGGAAACTCAAAAATGCACCAAACATGCTGAAATAATTCTAAAAAAGCATTAAGAAAATGACTTAACATATAATCAAGGCATAAACACATACTAAAGATGCAAAATTCAGAATGGAGGTAAAAATGCTATGTTTCAATTCAAGGTAAAATTTTGGCAGCTCTACCTTACAAGCCTGAGAGATTTTTGGGCAGAGTTTTGCCTTAAGGTTGAGAGTTGATCCTTTCTCAAAATAGAAGTTTATAATATATAGGAAGAGAAAGAAAACTTGGCACCTCCTAGGAAAGATTTTGGTGCTCATTTTTGCAAGTGGTCCATGCACGTTCTGAACCTTGGGAAGAGGAAGCCATTGTTACTGATGTCATTCTTTAGAAAAGGTCTATTAGAACCATGTTGTACCATTGCCAAAATTGAATTTGGAATTTAAGCATTAATGTAAGAACATGGCCACACCTCTTTTCTACAAATAGACAGTAGTTTTTCCCCTTATCAATGCCAACTAGAGAAAACAAGCTACACCACTCATCTAATAACAACTCACCTTCCCTTTGCCACTTGGACACTTTGTCTTTTCTGATCCTTGTCTTCTTCCTACTCTTTCAGCCCTCAGGGGCAATCTTCTAGTGGGTCACTACATTCCTTGGGCTCTTTCCATGGTTGGCACTCTTTTAATTCAAAAGCAAATGGCTATTTCACTGTGTTAAATTTGACGTTCACGCGGCCTTCACCCAATGGCTAGTTCATCTTCTTGAAAATGATGGCTTTCAGGACATCACCATCCTTGGCAAAATGTCATCGGGTCTTTTTTATGGGCTTATGTGCTTCAAGCTTTTCCCCGCAAATAAAATTTCACAGGAATTGGCTGCTTTGTCTTTTCCTTGCACTGGCAGCCTTTTTGAATTGAGCTTCCCCCCAAATTCCTTCAAGATTTTTGTCTGAAGGAATTCCATCAGACAAAAAGTCTAAAAGAATTTAGCCTTAAGTCTTCTTTACACCTTTAAAATGCTTATTTGGCTATCTTTGGAATGCTCCCTGCCCTCTACAAGGGCATCTAAACCTAGCACTACCCTCCACAAGGGCATTTAAACCAATCACTACCCTTCAGATTTGGGATGTACCCTTGAACCAAGCCATTAAACTAATCTATTGAACCAAAAAATGGTTCAATAATTCAATGGTTCAAGACTATGCACTGAGCTAATTGAACTAAGCTGATGATCTAATGATGTTGAACCAAGCGATTGAACCAATCCATTGAACTGGTTCAACAGTTCAATGCTACGCACTGAGCCCATTAAACCAAGCTGACAAACTTGCCAATGAACTTAAACATTAAACCAAGCCTATGAACTTTGTTGATTAAACCAACTGAAATGAACTAAGGCATTAAACCAACATGTTGAACCAATGCATTGAACCAAGCTAATGAATTGAAAGCTGCCTCAACTAAGTGGTTGAACCAAGTGCCGATTGAACCAGTGATTTAACTTGTGATTAAACTAGCATGTCGAACTTGAAACTGCTTGAACCTAAGCTCGATAGACTTGTGTAACCTAAAAATGATTGGCTCTAAAAATCAAGGGAAGAAGGGGACCGATTTTTGGCCTATTAGGTAAAAAATGGTCAACACTACCCCCATAGAATAAGCTCCATCCTCACCTCTTTCATCTTCCCAATCTAAAGACTCTGACATCATTCTATCCAAAAAAAAATTATTAGTACCATTAGTTTAGGCCCACTAACCTATCAACAAAGTGGCTGAGCTAAAACCTTTCCCCTCATCCATCCTAAAATGATCGACTATGATTTACCCACCATTCATACCATTCAATATCAAGATGATGATTCCATCCTTACCTACCTTGGTGTAAGAGATTCTTTTATCCATAAATATTTCCCTCCTAAAAACAAAACCATGCTCAATGAATCAACTATCAGCAATAACTTGGGGACCCAAGAGGATCCTCATATCATTGAACTTGGCTAATCCTTAAACTCAAATGAGTAATAGGATTATCATGCCTTCATTCAAGAAAATATCAATGCATTCATGTGGTCTTATCAAGATATGCCTAGGATTAATCCCTTTATCACTTTTCATAACATCATTACCCATTATGAGGCTAAGTTGATATGACAAAAGCCTCACAAAATCCACCCTCACATAGCTCTTCTCATCAAAGAAGAACATCAATGCCTTTGATCTGTCAACTTCATTCAACCTATTGACTATCCACAATGGGTCTCTAATACTATTCCTATTACCAAACCCACTAGGGGACTTCATTTTTGTGTAAATTTATATGACCTTAACCTTGCATGCCCCAAAGATGACTTTCCTTTACCCAACATTGACTAGCTATTTGATCTTACCATGGCCCATGCGTTGTTATCTCTCATGGAGAGATTTTTAGGATATAATAAAATCTTGATCACCCCCTCAAATAAACATAGAATCTCCTTCATTACTCCTTGGGGAACCTTCTACTATCAAGTCATGACTTTTAGTTTTAAAAATATAGCAATGACTTATCAACGAGCCATGACCTATATCTTCCACATTATTATCCATAATATTGTATAAGTTTATGTGCATGATCTATTCAAGAAATCTAAACACCATAAGGATCATCTAGCTATTCTTTCTATCATTTTTAATCAACTAATTTAATTTCATGTTCATCTCAATCCCCAAAAATGTATTTTTAGGGTCCTTTATGGGAAGCTCCTTAGCTTTATTGTTTCCCTCCATGGAATTGAAATTGATCTTACTAAGGTTAAGTCCATCCTGGAAATGCCTCCCCTAACAAATCTTAAACAACTTCACAATCTGTAAGAAAAACTCCAATCTATCTATCACTTCATCTCCCAACTATCAAATAGATGCTAAACCTTTCACCACCTATTAAAGAAAGACACCTCCTTTATATAGACCAAATATTTTCAACAATCTTTTAATTTTCTCAAGGAGTACTTGATTTCTCTATCAGTTCTTATCCCACCTAGGGACGACAAACCTTTTTACCTTTACATATCTACCACTAATCACTCTTTAGGATCAATGCTATCTCATCAAGATGAACAAAACAAAGAATAAGACATATATTATATTAGCCACATGCTTTTATAGTATGAGACATGATATACCCATCCTAAGAATATTTGTCTTACTCTCATTTTTTTCACCTCTAAAATCTAGCATTACTTTCTCAATCACAAAACATACATTATTACCAACACCAATCCACTCAAGTATATGCACTCTACCATACCAAAATTAGTGTATGGATAAGTGGCTCATGCTTATTGTTGACTTTGTTCTTGAATTTATGCAACAAAAATCCATTAAAGGGAAGGTCATCACTAACCAATTGGCTTTGATTCCCCTCCCTGATAACCAACCCATTCCATTGACCTTTCTAGATAAGTCTATTTCAACTCTTTCTTAAGAAGAACCCCCTTACCAAATGACCATGTTTTTTTATGTCTCTAATGCCAACATAGTGGGGATGCAAGCATAATTCTCATTCCCATTTTTAGAGAACCTCTTCCACTTTACTTTAAAATTTACTTTGAGTGTACTAATAACATAGCAGAATATGAAGCTTTGGTCATCAGTCTCCAAACCACTCTCACCTTGAGAATCAAAACCATTTCTATCTTTGATGATTCCCAACTCATGATCAACCAAGTTTTAGATTATGGTAAAAATAGGTTTTGAAGGGACCCCAAAACCCAATACAAGGGGAAAGATAACCCTTTAAGCACAGCCAGGTTAACAATAGAACCTGCTTTCAAAAAAGAGCCAAAACTAGGTTTTACAGGGACCTAAAACCAACAAATAAAACCATAAAAACTAGCAGTCAAAACACTGATCTAAAATTTGACCAACAGATACAGCAAGCTAAAACCAAAAACTAGTCAGTGAAAGGGAACTTTAGATGAATCTTTTATGTTTAGATTATTTTTTTTACTTGACTGAAGATTCATATCAAGGGGAGGAACCAAAGGATTTGACTTCTTTCTTCTTACAGTTGTCCAACTGTCCTCCACCTTAGCTGCCTCAGCATCCCATGCCTCAGAAGACATAGATCTTTGGCTCCCAGAAGGCATAAAATCCTTGTGAGAGTTAAACATTAATTGGCTCTTAGAGAGATCCTCCAGAATAGGGGAAGATACCACCACCTCCTCTTCTGGCTCAATTGTTTCACTACCCACAGCCACTATAGGGGCTTCATTAGAATGATTCACCAATGAATCAACTTCATCTTCCGGTTTAGATTGCAAACATTTCCTCATTCTCAGTCTTGGATTTGGAAGAAGCTTCCAAAGGTTGTTTGTCAATTTTGTGTATAGAGGAGACCTTAGTCCACCAGGAAGGCAAACGTCTGGGATGAGATTTCCCATCACCATAGCGATCAGCTATATGTCCCGTTTGGTTGCATTTCCTACACTGAAAAGGGATCCCCTCATAATCCAAAATTTGTGTCCAATTACCCTTTGGGGATTTAAGACAGATCACCTTAGGAAGGCCCTTAGAGACATCCAGATCTACCAAAAATCATGCATAGGTCGAATGAGACAGTGGACAATCTTACTCATATAAAAAATCCCCTAAAACATTTCCTATGGTTTTAAAAACCGCCTCATGCCAAAGGTGTAATGGAAGATAAGGGAGCCGCACCCATATAGGGATCTTATTAAAGGATTTCAAAAGAGGATTAAAATCTTTATGCCAAGGTTTGGCCATAAGAGGAAATCTGCCCTGCCAAGAAAATTTATTGTGACACAAAATAGATTTTCTATCCTTAGGGTTTTTAAAAACTATTATTAAAAAACCCCTGGCACAAAGATGAATCTGAGCTTCTTTGATATGCATCCAGTTCTTTTTAATCCAATCCTCTAGATCTACGAGGGAAGGCCAGAAACCACAAAAATGAAGAATGGCTACACGAGAGGACAATTGTTCTACCGATTGGCCAATACTTTCCACTAAATCAGGGTCTAGAGATACCCGCATAGGTTTTAAGGCACTTACAGGCATGATGCGTCTTTGCCCAAAAGTTGTATGAGGCAAAGCATTATGTAAATCTGCTTCAAAGGCTGCCACATCTACAAATGATCTCCCCCCAGGTTCATACCCTGAACCAGAAGTGTAGGCCAGATGTAGGGCTGAAGAATCTCCAGTTCCTATCAATGTAAGAATGATATTTTTCAAAAATATAAGCTTCTCATTGACAAACTCTTAACATATTTTGAATGTTATTAAATCCAATTAGTACCCCAATCTACTAATAAATTCACAAATACAATAGCCTCTCTTGCCTCTCAAATTCCCTCTCAACCTACTAAATCTAAATTATTTATCACCATCCACACTTCATGAAACCTTCATATATCAGTTCAAACCTTCTTACCATTTATAGTGTGGAGGTGTCTCCTTTAGACATTTGGTATGACCAAACTTTTAACTACCTTATCCTTGGCATCATTACACCTGACCTCTTAATGAATGCCCCAGAGGCCTTAATTCAGGGTACCTCTTATTATATCAAATTAGGGGGAATCCTTTACAAACATGGCTTTGATAACCTTCTTATCCATTGTGTATGAAATCATGAGATTCCCCATGCTATCAAGGAAAATCATGATGGATTATGTGGGGGGAACTTTAGTGGCCTCATTGTCACTAAAAGAATTCTAGACCTAAGATACTATTGGCCTACTCTCAATCAGGACTATTGTGACTATGTAAAAAAGTGTGGCAAATTCCAACAACATGCTAACTTACATCATATGCCTACTCATGGACTTCAAGTATCCAAGAATTATTGGCCCTTCTCATAATGGGGGCTTGATCTCATTGAAGAAATAAATCCTCACTCATCTCAATGACACTAATTTATCATCACTGCTACTGAATATTTCACTAAATGGGTGGAAGCCATTCCCCTTATCTCGATCAAAGCTAAAAAATTATTGATTTCATTAATCACCACATCATTTTTCATTTTGGTGTCCCTCACAAAAGCATTACTGATAATGGGAAGTCCTTCAAAAATAAGAAATTTCAAGCCCTCTATGATACTATTGAAATCAAACTCAACCACTCCTCACCTTATCATCTGTAGACAAATAGACATGCAAAAGTCTCTAACAAAACCCTCATTAAAATGTTAACCAAAGTTGTAAGTGATTTAGGGAAGGATTGGCACCTACACATCCCATTCACTTTTTGGGCCTATTGCACTAGCATTCAAACCTCCATAGGTGCTACACCTTTTTTCCTAGTCTTTGGCATAGCGGTCATCTTACCTCTTGAATTCCATATCCCCTCTCTTCACATATCCTTATAAGACATAATTTTTTATAATTATTATCATCAAGAACACCTCACACACCTTGAGTTTCTCAATGAGCATCACCTTGTTGCCCTTAACCATCTTCATGTCTACCAAGAGTGTATCACCAATGCTTATAACAAACATCTGAAAAAATAGGAATTGAATATTAGAGACCTCATCCTTACAAACAACCAACATGTAACAAATATGGAGAAAAGAAAAAAGGGAAAATTTTATTTTAGTTAGCTTCGACCCTATATCATCACCCATAAGTATGGATCAAGAGCTTATCATTTATCCTCTTTTGAAGGCAAACTAGAACATGAGCCTCTCAATTCTTCACATCTATGTCCTTTCTACTACTAAAAGGAGATCTAATAAACCTTATTTTCTAACTTAAGCTCATCCCTTGGTTTATAAATTTGTCACCCCCCTTACACTATTACCCTATTCCTCTTAGGGACCTATGATTACAATAGACTCATGTGATTATCCATCATACTTTTAGCTTAATATTAAACATGGATACCATGACTCTATCCATGACATGATTCTCATGGATACTTTTCATCTTTAACTAGATGAAATCCCATGGTCACTTGTTTCCTAAAACCACTTTTCTAACCTTTCAACCACATTTTGTGGTAAACATCCTACCCCTAAGGGGGTCAACCTATAAGCTTGAATTTATGGGTCCATGTCTAAAACAACATTCAAATATTCTCTATGGGATATGAAATTTTATTTGGGTCCATTTTCTTAAGTACAAACCTCCCCCTCAAAAGATGACTACTAAAAATTCAAAATAGATAAACTGATCCCTTAAAGGATAGCTATCAAACACTTATTCTTATTCAAATTTAGACCACTCCCTTGAAGTATGGGTAAGTCAACATGTAAAAAATTATCTATTCATACAAGCTACAATCAACTCAATCAAAGTACTCAAGGATTCTTGTATTGATCAACATCACTCTTTTCATAAAAAGTAGGTAATAAAAGACCCTATCAAAAGAAATTTATCCCACAAAAGGGCTATAATCAGCTCTCTCATTAAAAAAATATTTTTAGGCTTCTTGCATTTATTAGTATACACCTTGTAAAGATATGGACTTATTTTTTATGGTTTTTTAGGTCATCTATCAAAAGGATAAGTAAATCCACATTAGGTTCCTACATCATCCCATTTCCCTCCATTTACCTATCATCCCCTTTTCCTATATACCCTCTAGAAATCAAAAGACTATGAGCTCACTTGGCACCCTATGTTTATGATGACATATTTTCACTAAAATCATGCTAATGCAAAGCATATGAAAAGTTTATTTTTAGTAATATCAATCCACCTTGGGTTTAACAAGGTCCAAGCCAATAAACCCCACATGCCTTTTTTTAAATTTTTTACTATACTAGTTCATGAGTATGATTGTCTCTCATCATTCCTTTTCTCACATATAGTTTGTTACCTACACTTGATTTATGTGTTTTCATTCAAACATTAAATACTATCTATACTCACCACAACAATATTAAAAAAGAACATGATCCATAATGAACAATATCTCATGAACTGGGGAATCAAAATAAACATGTTATCCAACCATTTCCTTTCACAAGTTACATCACATTCACACATTATTCAAATATCAAAGTATGTACATCATAAGAATTAACCACACATTAGAGTCTATCCATATAATCCAAATCTCATCATCATCAAACCATATGCCTATACTAAGAACAAAAATATAAATAATCATCATAATCATTATCAATCCTCATCCACAACATCAATCCTAATTAAAAAACCTTAAAAACATATAATACACTCATCTAAAACATCAATCCTAATCACCACAGCATAAGAATACATATTATAAAACATAAAATTACCATAAAACATTTGAATCATCTCATTTAAGTCATTTGGATCATATACATCAATATGTGTCAATACATGTATTTATCTCTCACTCATATACATCTCATAAGTTGGTATCAAAATATACACATATAAATAAAGAATATATATAACCTCATCATGGACCTACACCTAGAGTACCACTGCCACTATCCCCATCTATATGTTTACCTGGTAGTGGTCCCTATAGGACCCCTATCTAACCCACTATCACCACCCACTAACCTAGGGCACCAAGCATGGCCCCACCACCCATGCTAACTCAGTACTCAATAAACCTCATAGAATGGGGAAACTAATCAAATACCATCACCTTGTAATAATTAAGCTCCTATACAATGGCTAAATAATGTGTCCATGGAACTAAATCTCCTAGCCCTCCTATTGCTGCTATCATACCCACACCAATTTTCCCATGTAGTGTGCCTACCTAGCCCTGAAGACTAGCTACCTATCCCTATAAAGTAATGACCTAGGCCCATGTTTTATTCCTCTCTATTATCATATCCCCCACCTATCCTTGTAAATCCATAATTTGGCCCTGTAGTGTGGCAACCTACCTGTATAATGTTGTAATCTAGGCCTAGGCTATACCCAATGCCATAGTTACCTATGGATCACCCATTGTAAGATCAATATCCATGGGTCTCTAACCCCCATCACCCTAACTAAAATTGGCTATTGCATATCTACCCTAAAACTATGTAGGATAATTAGCTATGATGCCCACATCATCCTTTGCTCTATCATTAAGCTCCTCAGAAACTAAAACCTCCTATGGCTACAACATCAATTATAAAAACTCCACATCCTCCCTCTTTTATTGTGGAAAATTATAAGGAATACCTTGTATGAGTTTGAACTATCTCTGCACTCTCTCAAATGGGATGCACTCCATCTCACCATCATGTCTACCATATACCCATCTCCAGCTCTACAGTGAGTATATATGGTACCTATATCCAACCCACATAGGCCAAGTCATATATGGTCTCGAACATATATCTCTAAGTGTTAATCCCTTTAGGGCATCTCAAAACCAATTAATACTCCTTAGACCACCACCAACCCCTATCATCACCCCATCCCTCCTCCATTGATAAAACCTAACTCTATAGTCTATCATCAAGTAACCATCTAAAGGTAGGCCCAATGGTCTTAGCACTCATATATATTCATACACCCAGTAATAGATTATAAACCCCAAATTTATCCCATAACATTTGTGTGCTCTAAATCCCCATAACTTTCTATAGATCTAGATTAGAAGCACTTGGGCCCATTTAAAGATCATCCTCCCATGTACCAACTCCATAAGTACCCCCAATAGAACATAGGGAGACCTCCCTCCAACTGAATCCAATAGAGCATAAAAATTCACTACCAATTACATCATCATCAATAGGTGCCTCTCTCTTAGGGCCCATTAGTATTATGGCTTAATGTTGAATGCACATTCATGAAACTATATATCTACTCTATCATCCCCGTATAAGTACTCCATACACTCATTGATCTCCTCACTCTCTATGTGGTAGATAAGGTCTTCATGGATAGTTAAACATATGATCTAGTGTACATCCTCTAATAATATTCTCATCTCCCTCATAGGTAATCAGAATGTGTTAGTCACTGGGTCCCATCTCTTGATGAGGGTGACTATCATCATGGCATCTCTAGGAAGGCATTAGTAGTGGTGCATCTCTTCAAAACATACTACCTCAATATTTACCTAATCCTCTATCAACGTAGCATGTCATACCTCTACAAAAATCATAGGCACTCGCTCCCATATATGGATCTACTCTCGTGCCTACAACATAATCATACCATGAATTATGAGACAACCTCTCCCTATTCACATAATGACTATTAGTCACTAGTATACCTACTCATAATATCCCATCTTTCCTAAACTAAAAATAATAATTTTAACCCTTCATGGGTTTCAAAAACCTTACCTATTCGATCCTAATCACTCATCATCTCTTCCTAATTTTATATTTAAACACCTACCTACCTCTTGTTTCTAGCCAAGCACTGACTATCTATATAAAGCTTCACACTCCTAAAAAACCTTCTTATTTTAACCCATCTATATAACCCACAAATATTCATCCATTAATCACTTATTACCTCTATAATCATCCTATAATCCCCTTATATCTAAAATAAAATATCTATCTTATCCATCCTATTACCCTATGAAACCTCACCCCTTCCTCAAGATGTTCTTTACTCACACCTTAACCTATCATCAATAGAAAATATTAATAATCTACAATTCATCAACTTCCCTAAACCTTAATAAACATTACTATTTGAAAACATTAGAACAAAACAATAGAATCAACTGCTATGAAACCAACATTCAATAGCCATTTGTAAATCCAACATAATTATAAAAATCACTTAATGAATAACAATCACCCTAACCCTCCTTACCATTATCACCCAACAAATCCTTCTTCCTCAACCATCAACATATCTCCCAATCACTGACAATCTCCTTAGGGTAGTTTTTTACCCCTAGGGTCAACTATCTCTTATCAAGTCAACCATCGATGGTCACTATTAAGTGATCATCAGTGGTGAGCCTTAATCCCCCAAACTCTGTAACAACACCCTAAACTACCCTACATATCCCTTCTCACCATTTTTGAATTCCCTCTAAACCCCTACATAACACTTACCACTCTCATATTCTCTCACATTCCCCTACACTATCACACACCCTCAAAACCCTAGCAAAAACAAACCCTAGGGAATATTCTACCGACACAATCTATGACTAGCATGCATTCACATTCATTTTCTATATCTTATTCTCATAATTTATCATCCATATAAATTTAAAAACAAAACCTACCTCATTTCATGACTGATAGTGATGTCTCAATCCATGTTTAGCCACCTAACCATGAACATCTTCAACATCCATCTGGACCCCACTCGATTACTCACAAGCATAAATCTCATTTTGATAGCTCACAACACTTTTTAATACTCACACACACTTTCATACATAATGTTCAGATAGGAAAAAACCATAAATTGACAAATTTGCAAATGAGGATAAGTTTTTAACCATTTACCTTTTTATCACAGGTTTACGGTTTTTACCCAACCATCACAAGTTGCCTAAACCATCGATGGTTGAAATTAATCATTGATGGTTACATAAACCTCGATAGTTAACCCTAACTATCAATAATTACCTAACCATCATTGATTCTCCCTAATTATCAATGATTAAGGTTCTCCTTTATTTACTTTACCTTTTTCATCCTTTCTTACTTAAACTAAACCTTGTAGCACATCCAAATAGGGAAACCCATTTCTTTCCATACTTTAACCTATTCGAGAGTCACCCTCTCTCCCAACCATAAAGAACTACATTAGGCCTGAAGTCCATGTTATATCCACTATCCATGGGACTATGTAGGTAGTGTCATCTTGCTTAGTGCATTAGGATTCAGCTTGGCCATGCCCTACCCAACCAACCACCCAACCAATTTTTCCATGTCTACCTCAATGTTGGCACCTTTTAAAACTAACCTATTCATATTGTTTATGATGACCTTGATTTGGTCATGATGACTGCCTTGATCAATTTTTCCATGTTGAACTTTTGCATTATGTACCACCTTTTGCATGACCCTACCATTTATGTTTTTCTTGGGAGCACTTCCTACCCTAGATACCTAGGAAACACACCAACCTTCTCTAGGAAACTTGATATGTGTGACCTAATTAGCTATAACCAACACTGGGGACTAGTTAACTTATCCCTCATCGTAGAACCCAAACTTATTATCAATATTGGCAATTTTAGTCACATTTTATGTGCATATTGGTGTCTCAAATTCTAACAACTTTTTAGTTACCCACCTCATGATCTCTATTTCACCTTTTATCAAACCATAACCCAATTTTGGTGTTACCTCATCGACTCTTGATTCAAGGGGGAATACCCTCTTATACTTGAGGTAGCTAAACCTTGGCCAGTTAACACTTCATTTCTTGTTCTATGACTTAATTGACCTAAAACTACACAATAAAAAGGGGAAAATATAGACATTCAAAAACATCCCCTTGACCAATTTTTTATGTCACATCACCTTGAACCTATCCTTGACCTTAATTAGATATTCACCTAGTTAACTCACCTCTAAAATAACTTAATATACCTAAGAATCCTTTGTTAAACATTTCAAAACATCAACTTAGACCCATTTTAAACCTTTTAATACTTAGGGGTCAACCATTGAAGGTTAGCCTAACTATCAATGGTTATCTTAAACATCAATGATCAGGTACTCAAACTTATAACACAAGAACATATAGCTATAAGCTAGGCATGTATGGGAAAATGGAAACTTTCCCATGCATACCTTATTTCCTTCCTTCCCTTCAAATATGCATCTCTATCCTAACCCAACTCAATAACTTTCTCTCTCCTTAGTAGTTCTATGCTATAAATGTAAGGATCTTAGAGGATATGAGGATCCAAAAATTGCATCCAATCTCTCTTATTTTCTTTGTGTAGGCTTCCAAGCATCCTGAAACTCTATCTACATGACTTTTAAAGGCTAGAGTATTATTATGCTACCTAATTTCATTCAACTTATCATTGGCTTCTACTTTGCATCATCCAAATATTTTTTCTCTTTTTTCTAAGATTTCCTTTCTCCACTAAATCTTTCTATCTTGATCAGGTAACCTGCACATCACCCCTCACCTATAGAACCCATATTTGGCCTTCTTCTCACTTGTCATTCCACCCCCAACTCCATTTCCATTATCCACAGGCCTTTTACAGTCAACCATCACCATTATTTTTAACCATCACTAGTTATATCAACCATCATCAGTTATCTAACCACCACCGGTTAGGAAAACCATATTCAATCATCTTGATCATTGATGATCAGTGTCAAGAAAAATAATAGATATTTATTTCCTTCCCTTTCACACCCAATTAGAATATTTCTCTATTTTTGGCTTGTCTAAAGACCCTCCCAATATCCTCTAGACCTAACCCTGATCCACTTGCACATGGTATTAACCCGCTGTGTTATATTTTTATTAGACAGGCACACTATTCATATCTTACATAAGCATTTATGTTCTTATCAGTTTATCATTTTTATTCCTAGTATTAGAACATTTTTTTATCATTAGGGGAGTGGATTGATATCCATCCAAGGGAGATTTTACTTCTTAGATCTGGCATTACTAGGTAGTCCACCCTTCATACTCATCTAATAAACAAGTTGGTTTAGTGCAATCTTATTGAAGGTAGTTCTTCCTCCTTAAAAAGGATCTCTCACTTCGTCTAGTCACAAATGAACACAATGTTTAAATAGGTACACAACCCTCATCTATTATTTCTCTCCTTTTTCCTAAAAGTAAGAAATAGTAGGAAATAATACAATCTCCACTAATATCTCACAAACAAACTAACAAACCACTATATTAATATGAGATATATTGTTAACCATTAACAATATATATGTGTAACAAACTAACTCATAATAAACCTATTATAAATGTATTAAAATATTATTTTAAGTAATAATAATAAAATTATTATAAATTAATAATGTTTACACACCTTAACACTCACTCTTAGATATTCAAGGAGTAAGATAATAATGTAAGAAATAAATAAAAGAAGACAAAACAAGTATTTTGCATCTTCCTTATGAGTAAAAGTTGTAAGTTGGCCTTGGATGAATGTGCTCAATCATGTGCTCAAAGAGTATCTAATAATGGTGTTTCTTGTATCACTTATCCTTGACACTTTTGGCTTTTCTTGGCTTGGCATGTGAAGCTATCTCTAATCAATCTAGAATTATAACTTTGGGTTGAGAGCTTCTTGAAGGTATTTCTACATAATAACATTACACAAGAAATCTCTTTGAAAGAGAGTGAGGGCACTATTATTTATAGGTTAGGCAAATGCATTATGACCTTTGGATAAAAAATTAAATGTGTGTTGGATCTTGAGTCAAAGATGTAATTAATGTTCTTCAACTAATAAATATGACTCATAAATCTAGATATTTGTGAGATATTTTGTAATTACTTGACAACTCACAAAAGTAATGATGAAGAGGCATGATAATTTGCAGTTTTGAATTTCCAATTTTAGATATTGTTTCATTGAAAATGGATTAATTAACTAAGAACTTAATTATCTTTAATCAATTAATTAAATTTTATTAATCCTTTGACCTTTTCTATAAGTTGGTTAAGTTCCCTAGTCAATTAGTCTAAAATATTAGTTTGCTTGGTCATAACCTAACTAGGGATGAATTTATGGGAGTTTATAATTTATATAGGGTAATACCCCAAATAATGATGTATCAACATGATTATAGGAATTTTTGTCTAATGTGAATATGAATTTGACTGTTTTGGTGATTTTTAGGCTTAATTTATATAGTTTGGTAGAAATCAATCTAAAGTCTAGTTTAGACACATATGTTGCATCAACACCCATGTGTACTCTTAAACCTTACTCTTTAAATTCTTTCAAGTACATTAAAATACATATTATATACACTAATTATATATTGTAACATGCTCTTGGTTTTAATTTAGTGAAAAAAAAACACTCAATTTGGGCACATGTAATGATAAGGTGTGTTATACACACCTAGGTATGCATCCCTTTCTTTCAAACTAAAAATTTCATGACTAGATTAAAGGGGTTGAAATGTAAACAATATTTATGGACAATATAGAACCTCAATCTTATAAACTTTGAAAACTTAGACCTTGGTTATTCCTCTTAGTTTTGGACCTTTTCATGTTTCCACAAGTCTTGCATCTACTCTAACTTATGCCCCTTAGCCTATCACTTAGTTCTAACAGTCATATGTTAATAACACAGGTCTTCTATCTTTCCTAGAATAATTAAAATGTACTTATCTTCCACCTCTACAAGTTATGATCTCATTCCTACTTTCTTGCTCCCTAGACACTAATGTTTAGGATAGACACTAGCATCAATGCTAGTATCTTAACCTAACACAAGTTTCTAATACCCTAAGGCCATCTATTTCACAAATGAAACCTATCCTAATGGCCAAACTAAGTGATTTAAAGTAAGTTTTAGATTATGGTAAAAGCAGGTTTTGAAGTGATCCCAAAACTCTTAAATAGTATCAAAAAGGATAAAACATTAACAACCACCAAGAAAAGCATTCTTAAAACCTACTAAAGAGCAGCATCAAAATTAGGGTTTACAGGGACCTGAAACCACAAACATAGTTCAATAAAAGTTCTCAGGTTTTACAAAGACCTGGAACCTCAAATAAAGTTTTTAACCAAGAACCAATAAACAAGACCAAAAACAAAAACCAGTTGCAACAACCAGCAAAAAAGCCCAGAACAAAAACAAAACTAGCAAAGAAGACCCTAGTCTTCTATTACAAATCCATGATCATCTTAACAGCCTCCTTCCCTATCGTAGCAGTATCCTAAATGGATTTAGTAGCTAAAGTAACAGTAGATTGTAAGGCTTTCTTCCTCGAACTCTACCTTGTCCTCTTACTTGGACCCTCCAAAGATATTGTTTCTTCATTTGCTCTTTTATCGAGGTTAGCTGCATCAACACAAATGCTTGATGTTACCTGCTCCATCTTTGTTCTAATTTCCTTGATGACCATTCTAATATTATGCTCATAATATTTATGTTTTTCTAGGATATCTCTCATTTGCATCTCCAAGTGGTTAATTTTGGTCTGATCAACATCCTAATTGTGTTGCATTGTTTCCACTTTCTTCTTCAACCCCATTATTTCATTATAGATCCAAGAATCAACTTGGAGAATAGAGTCAGCTTTGAACTTGGTAGAATGCAGGAAGGAAAGATTAGTTTTCCTCTATGGAGATTCACAAATGTCTTCTACAATCTCATGTGGAGGAAATCAACCTTTTCAATTTGTTCCTCCCTATCCATCAGTGATTTAAAGTAAGTTATTTCTCTAAAGGGATTGATATAAATATAATATCAACCCTCATTCATTCCTCACCTATCATAAACCAAGGCAACCTATCAAAAGCATTCAATCAAGAATTGAATAAAGTTAATCTTCCTTATTTTATCCTATTTACATACCATTCATAGGGACAACATATTTACAAGATTGAATTCCTCAAGGAGCATCCTAATAGCCTTATTTTCCAATTTACAAGTTAGGTCATTATTGTACTTATTTTTCATATATTACATGATTCACACACAATCCAACATGTAGGGGATAACTACATAATTTTGACACCCTCTTAAAAATATTGGCCATGTAGGTAATGCCCATTGACATTGGGGTTTTTGGGGTAGCTTGACACAATGTGCCCACTAACCTATTTTCTCCCAAGTTCACTATGACGATGAAAAACTAGGGTTTTAAAATTTCATGAGGAGAAATAGTCCATGATCTAGATATGAATACACCAAAACAAAGGAAAAGAAAAACCTAGTAGAATCCAGGTGGTTGTATCCTTTTCCAATAGGTATTTTTTATAGTACATTTGCATCAAACCTAGATAGTAGTATCGACATAACCATCCCAAGCTAACATTAGTGTTCAAATATCTAAAAGCTTTAGATCCAAATTTTGATGACTATTATATAAATATCTATTATTAATTTGTCTTTTTAAGGCCAAATTACTACCCCTATTATCTAAAACTTTCCAAAAAATGATCAATTTCCCTTCGTAGTTGGTAAAATTGTTCAATTATGGCCTACAAATGCAAATTTTGGCCAAAAATGTCAAAAAATGGATTAAAACGTCCAAAATGATTCTAAAAGGTCATCAATTCTTTAAAAATATCTTTATTCATGTGTAAAAGGGTGAATTCAACCAAATTCTAAAAGTTTAAGTCATAAAAAGGTCTCTTGATATCTTATTTTAGCCAAAAAGGGCCCTTTTACCCCTTTCAAATGCCAAATTGATAATTAAAAGCATTAAAAATAGGTTATTTTCATTCTTATCCATTAAATAATTTTGAAATCTTATATTTCAAGTGGTGGAGAATTATAATTAGCTTTTAAAAGGCTAAAACAAGTCTTTTCACCTATTTTTCAAAAGGAGTACAAAATCCATACAAAATATATACATACAAGGTAGATGAAGTCAAATATAGGTCATTTACAATATTCCACATAATTATCATGATGATTCATGGCCATATAGGCCCAAAACTAGCTTATTTTTGGTTTCTTACTTGTCGTCACAGAGAGACCTACCTATATGTTTTCTAATGGTATGGTATGTTGAATGAGGGTACAACTCTCAAATTTGGGGTGAAGAAACTAGACTCAGATGGATTATTAATGGTATAATTTTTTTATCAATTGGACTATATAGGCTCATGAACCATCTAATTTAAGTTAGGGAAAATTTTGTTGCCTAGCATCCAAAAAGGTAGTTGTTTTTTCTTCAATTTCACTTCACCTAGGTAGAGTTTTACAAAAAAAATCAACTTATTCCATAATATTGAGGACATTATCTACCCATATATCATCTCCTTTATGTGTTTTTCATCCATTTAAAGGTCAAATAGATGTCATAAACTTATCTAGTCCAAATCTCTACTTGGCAAGCTTGTAAAGAGAATTTGTATGGTCTAAGGAGAAGAAGTTGGCTTCAAATTTTCAAGAATTCATGTTTTCAAGGTTTACATCAATTTTTCATGGTTAAATTCATAATTCATTAGATATTCTCTAATTTTTATGGTAGAAAGTCATATCCATGTTTTAGGGTGTCTTAATGGGCTAGTTTTGCATATTTTAAGTAATCTTTGCAAATTTTAAGGTTTTTGTATAAAATCATGTTTCAATTTTAGTTTCATCCTTTTTATCTCTTCTTATAGCATAAATTTTGATATGGTGTGATTTTCATAGGTCATATTTTGCATTCAACCCCTTAGTTTTATCTTCTCATACTCCTCCATGCTCCTTTTCACCACCATCCCAACCTCTTCATACCATACCATACTCAGTCTCTTCACTTTGTTTTCACCTTCCTTCCACCCTCCATAATGTTTTATTTATCATATTTCCACCCATATCATACTTAAACCCCATCCCTATTTCATGTTACCATCATAAAAGGAGCAAATGTTTATTGACAAAGCACCATCAATCATGATCATGAGGTATATAGGCAACCAAAGCATCAAAATATAGTCATGAAAAGGTGACCTACAATAATTTACCATGGTCATGAATTTTCAAGAATAAAATAAGCCATGAGATAAGTGAGGATCTCTATATCATGATCTATTCAATGAACTCATCAAGCACATGAAGAAGAATAAGGATCAGATCTAGTTTTAGGTTTTCCTTAAGGACATATACAGTCCTTAGTCCATACAAAGGTGATATAATATGTATATCTATATTTGTAATTAAATAATATTCACTTCTAAGGGTTGACATCACCTAGCATGCATGGTTTAATTAAATATTTCTTTCAAAGATGCAATCAGCCAAGCTCCCACTTTTCTCAATCTAGATTTCAATAAGGATTTTTTCTTGTATGCTTTCTCTACTTCCAATACTATTTCAGCCATGCTTATGCAACACAATGATGAAGGTTTGGAACAACAAATTAATTTATTTAGTCAAGATTTAGAGGTTTATAAAGAGATATATTATTTTTTATAAAAGCATGTTCTTTCTACTATAAGAGGTTTGAAAAAAATTAGACATTTGGTTTTAAATAATAAGATTATACTAATGGTTGATCATCCAAGTGTGAAGGATTTCATTCTCAACAAAGACTTTAGTGAAAAGAGAGTTGGATGGGTCACTAAGTGCATATAATATGACATTGAAGTAAAGGTTAAAAAACTAGTAAAAGGTAAAGGATTATGTGAACATCTTGTAGAATATGTGAAATAAGAAAAAGAAATAATTTTGACAATTTAGGACACTCAACATGAAGCTAAAAACACACCTCCTACAAGTTGGATAGAGAACATTTATAAATTTATTCAAACTAGAGAGTGTCCAAGGGGACTAAATTCATCATAATGAAGACACTTCAGGATAAAATTAGTACCATACATCTTGATTCATGGAGCACTTTTCAAAAAATACATTGGAGGTATGCTTTTAAGGTGTGTTAAAACTAGTCAATTTGACAAACTTTTTGAACAATTTCATGATAGTCCTTCTAGAGGATATTTTTTAGCAAATACCATAGCTATAAAAATAATTAGAGATAGTTATTTTTGGACTAACTTATTTAGAGATGCACATGCATGGGTTAGGAAATATATAAAGTGTGTAATGTTTGTAAGAAAATAGAGACTAGTTGTTATGCCACTAAAGCCAATTCAGGTTGAGTAACATTTCATCCAATGGGGTTTAAACTTCAATGGCATGATTCATCCTTAATTTATTGCTTGTCATAAGTGGGTTTTGATAGATACAGACTATTTCACCAGGTGGATGGAAGTAGTGCCTTTGAAAGAAGCAAATGAGAAGTCCATGCTTGAATTTTATGAGAGCTTAGTCACTCATTTTGGAGCACCTTTTACTATAATATTAGATAATGATTTGTCATTAAATAGTACAAAGTTATATGAATGGGATCTTAAACATGGTATTTAGTTGACATCTTCATCCATTTACTATCCATAGGGTAATGGACTAGTTGAGTCCATTAATAAGAACCTGATTTGAATCATCAAAAGAAAAATGGAAGATAATCCAAGATCTTAACATACAAATTTGAAGACTACTTTATGGATTGATAGTATCACCCCTAAGAAGGCCATTAGTCATTCACCTTATCTCCTAGTTTATGGAAGAGAAGTAAGGTTGCCTATCTCATTAGAGCTTCCATCTTTGGAGCTTGCACATCAGCTAGAGCTTTCTAGAGAATGATACAATGGAGGTAAGAATGAATGAATTGAGAGAATTAGAGGAGATAAGAGATGATGCTATGCATACTATGTGGTCAAATCAATAACAATCCAAGAAAACATTTGATAAGAGAGCTTTATCAAAAACGTTTCAGCAAGGAGACATAGTATTCAAATGGGATGAAGAACATGCAAAGCTAGGTAAGCACTCCAAATTTGATAGCCTTTGGAGTGGAAATTATATTATCACTAATTGTAATAAGAAAAATGATTTTCAATTATCCAGATTGAGTGAAGAAGAGTTTCCCATTCTTGTGAATGGGATGTTTCTTAAATACTACTATTAGAAGATTCACTCCTTTGTACATAGTCATAGTTTCATTCCTCTAAGTACTTTTCTACACATCCTTTTATTTTTGTTTTTTCTTATCAGTGTTTTTTTCCTTTCCTCTAAATGTATTTGTTCACATGTTTTTGTTATTATTTGTATCAGTTTGTCTTATTGAGTATTGGTCTTCAGCTTTCCTAATTTTAGTGTTTGTCTTGGTCTATCCTTATAGAGCTTCTAAATTATTTTGACTAGTAGGATAGTCAAACCCTAAAATTTGCTAATTTTTTAAATTAATTTGGCCTATCAAGGCTAAATTAGTGCCCCTATTATCTAAAACTTTCCCAAAAATGATCAATTTCCCTTTGTAACTGGTCAATTATGGCCTAAAAACACAAATTTTGGCCAAAAATTTCAAAAAATAAGAATATGCCAAAATAGCTTTAGTCATGTTCAAAAGGGTGAATTCAGCGAAATTCTAAAAGTTTAAGTCATAGAAAGGTCTCTTGATATGTTATTTTAGCCAAAAAGTGCCCTTTTACCCCTTTCAAATGCCAAATTGATAATTAAAAGCATTAAAAATAGGTTATTTTCATTCTTATCCATTAAATAATTTTGAAATCTTATATTTCAATTGGTGGAGAATTATAATTAGCTTTCAAAAGGCTAAAACAAGTTTTTTTCACCTATTTTTCAAAAGGAGTACAAAATCCATACAAAATATATCCATACAAGGTAGATGAAGTCAAACATAGGTCATATACAATATTCCACATAAGTATCATGATGATTCATGGCCATATAGGCCCAAAGCTAGCTTATTTTTGGTTTCTTACTTGTTGTCACAGAGAGACCTACCTATATGTTTTCTAATGGTATGGTCTGTTGAAGGAGGGTACAACTCTCAAATTTGGGGTGAATAAATTAGACTCAAATGGATTCTTAATGGTCTAATTTGTTTATTAATTGGATTATATAGGCTCATGAACCATCTAATTTAAATTAGGGAAAATTTTGTTGCCTAGCATCCAAAAAGGTAGTTTTTCTTCAATTTCTCTTCACCTAGGTAGAGTTTTAGAAAAATTCAACTTATTCCATAATATTGAGGACTTTATCTACCCAT
This sequence comes from Torreya grandis, assembly GCA_037957365.1. Taxonomy (NCBI): domain Eukaryota; kingdom Viridiplantae; phylum Streptophyta; class Pinopsida; order Cupressales; family Taxaceae; genus Torreya; species Torreya grandis. The sequence goes on along the minus strand of JARHVA010000725.1, from coordinate 36,921 downwards.
AAATCATCTACTTTATGTGTTTTTCATTCATTTAAAGGTAAAATAGATGTCATCAACTTATCTAGTCCAAATCTACAGTTGGCAAGCTTGTAAAGAGAATTTGTATGGTCCAAGGAGAAGAAGTTGGCTTCAAATTTTCAAGAATTCATGTTTTCAAGGTTTACATCAAATTTTCATGGTTAAATTCATAATTCATTTGATATTCTCTATGTTTTATTTTATAAAGTCATATCCATGATTCAGGGAGTCTTAATGGGCTAGTTTTGCATATTTTAAGTAATCTTTACAAATTTTAATGTTTTTTGTATAAAATCATGTTTCAATTTTAGTTTCATCCTTTTTCTCTCTTCTTATAGCATACATTTTGATATGGTTTGATTTTCATAGGTCATATTTTGCATTCAACCCCTTAGTTTTATCTTCTCATACTCCTCCATGCTCCTTTTCACCACCATCCCAACCTCTTCATACCACTACCATACTCAATCTCTTCACTTTGTTTTCACCTTCCTTCCACCCTCCATAATGTTTTATTTATCATATATCCATGCCTATCATACTTAAACCCCATCCCTATTTCATGTTACCATCATAAAAGGAACAAATGTTTATTGACAAAGCACCATCAATCATGATCATGAGGTATATAGGCAACCAAAGCATCAAAATATAGTCATGAAAAGGTGACCTACAATAGTCTACCATGGCCATGAATTTTCAAGAAGAACATAAGCCATGAGATAAGTGAGGATATCTCTATCATGATCTATTCAATGAACTCATCAAGCACATGAAGAAGAATAAGGATCAGATCTAGTTTTAGGTTTTCCTTAAGGACATATACAGTCCTTAGTCCATACAAAGGTGACATAATATGTATATCTATATTTGTAATTAAAGAATATTCACTTCTAAGGGTTGACATCACCTAACATGCATGGTTTAATTAAATATTTATTTCAAATATGTAATCAGCTAAGCTCCCACTTTTCTCAATCTAGATTTCAGTAAGGATTTTTTCTTGTATGCTTTCTCTACTTCCAATACTATTTCAGCCATGCTTATGCAACACAACGATGAAGGTTTAGAACAACACATTTATTTCTTTAGTCAAGATTTAGAGGTTTATACAGAGAGATATTATTTTTTAGAGAAGCATGTTCTTTCTACTATAAGAGGTTTGAAAAAAATTAGACATTTGGTTTTAAATAATAAGATTATACTAATGGTTGCTCATCCAAGTGTGAAGGATTTCATTCTCAACAAAGACTTTAGTGAAAAGAGAGTTGGATGGGTCACTAAGTGCATAGAATATGACATTGAATTAAATGTTAAAAAACTATTAAAAGGTAAAGGATTATGTGAACATCTTGTAGAATATGTGAAGCAAGAAAAATAAATAATTTTGATAATTTAGGACACTCAACTGAAGCTAAAAACACACCTCCTACAAGTTGGATAGAGAACATTTCTAAATTTATTCAAACTAGAGAGTGTCAAAGGGGTTTGAATTAATCAAAATTAAGACACTTTAGGATAAAATTAGTACCATACATTTTTATTGATGGAGCACCATTCAAAAAATACATTGGAGGTATACTTCTAAGGTGTGTTAAAACTAGTCAATTTGACAAACTTTTTGAACAATTTCATGATAGTCCTTCTAGAGGATATTTTTTAGAAAATACCACAGCTATAAAAATAATTAGAGATAGTTATTTTTGGACTAACTTATTCAGAGATGCACATGCATGGGTTAGGAAATACATAAAGTGTGTAATGTTTGTAAGAAAATAGTGACTAGTTGTTATGCCACTAAAGCCAATTCAAGTTGAGTAACATTTCATCCAATGGGGTTTAAACTTCACTCGCATGATTCATCTTTCATTTAGTTTTGGTCATAAGTGCATTTTGATAGATACAGACTTTTTTACCAAGTGGATAGAAGCAGTGCCTTTGAAAGAAGCAAATGAGAAGTCCATGCTCAAATTTTATGAGAGCTTAGTCACTCATTTTGGAGCACCTTTTACTATAATATTAGATAATGATTTGGCATTAAATAGTACAAAGTTATATGAATGGGCTCTTGAATATGGTATTTATTTGACATCTTCATCCATTTACTATCCATAGGGTAATGGACTAGTTGAGTCCATTAATAAGAACCTGATTTGAATCATCAAAAGAAAAATGGAAGATAATCAGAGATCTTAGCATACAAATTTGAAGAATACTTTATGGGTTGATAGTATCACCCCTAAGAAGGCCATTAGTCATTCACCTTATCTCCTATTTTATGGAAGAGAAGTAAGGTTTCCTATCTCATTAGAGCTTCCATCTTTGGAGCTTGCACATCAGCTAGAGCTTTCTAGAGAATGATACAATGGAGGTAAGAATGAATGAATTGAGAGAATTAGAGGAGATAAGAGATGATGCTATGCATACTATGTGGTCAAATCAATAACAATCCAAGAAAACATTTGATAAGAGAGCTTTATCAAAAACATTTCAGCAAGGGGACATAGTACTCAAATGGGATGAAGAACATGCAAAGCTAGGTAAGCACTCCAAATTTGTTAGCCTTTGGAGTGGAACTTATATTATCACTAATTGTAATAAGAAAAATGCTTTTCAATTATCCAGATTGAGTGAAGAAGAGCTTCCCATTCTTGTGAATGGGATGTTTCTTAAATACTGCTGTTAGGAGAGTCACTCCTTTGTACATAGTCTTAGTTTCATTCCTCTAAGTACTTTTATACACATCCTTTTATTTTTGTTTTTTCCTATCAATGTTTTTTTCCTTTCCTCTAAATGTATTTGTTCACATGTTTTTGTTATTATTTGTATCAGTTTGTCTTATTGAGTATTGGTCTTCAGCTTTCCTAATTTTAGTATTTGTCTTGGTCTATCCTTGTAGTGATTCTGAGTTCTTTTGACTAGTAGGATAGTCAAACCCTAAAATTTGCCAATTTTTTTTTATTAATTTGGCCTATCAAGGCTAAATTAGTACCCCTATTATCTAAAACTTCCCCAAAAATTATCAATTTCCCTTTGTAACTGGTCAAACTAGTCAATTATGACCTAAAAACACAAATTTTGGCCAAAAATGTCAAAAAATAAGAATATGAAAAAATAGCTTTAGTCATGTCCAAAAGGGTGAATTCAACCAAACTCTAAAAGTTTAAGTCATAAAAAGGTCTCTTGATATTTTATTTTAACCAAAAAGGGCCATTTTACCCCTCCCACATGCCAAATTGATAATTAAAAGGGTCAAAAATATGTATTTTTCATGCTTATCCATGAAATAATTCTCAAATATTCTATTTCAAGTAGTGGAGAATAATAACTAGTTTTTAAAAGGCCAAAACAAGATTTTTCACCTATTTTTCAAGTGGTGTATGGAATCCATATGTACAAGGTAGGGTAAGTCAATTATAGGTCATATACGAGATTCCAAAGAAGTTCCATTAGGATTCATGGCCATACAGGCCTAAAACCATCTTCCTATTGGTTTCTTGGTTGTTGGCACAGAGAGACCTACCTGTAGGTTTTTTGATGGTACAATTTATTAGAAGAGGGTACATATATCAAATTTGGGGTGAATAAATTAGAATAATATTTATTCTTTATGGTATAAGTGGTTTCTCAATTGGATTCTCTAGGCTATGAACCATCTAATTGAAGTTAGGGTAAATTTTGTTTCCTAACATTCAGAAAGGCAGTTATTTTTTCTTCAATTTATCTTCACCTAGGTAGAGTTTTAGAAAAATTCAACTTATTCCATAATATTTAGGACTTTATCTACCATTTCATGGTATTATTTAGGTGTTATTCATCCATTTCAAGCTCAAACAGAGGTCACAAACTCATCCAGTCCAAATCTATAGTTGGTAAGCTTGCAAAGAGAATTTGTACAGTCTAAGGAAAAGAAGTTGGCTTCAAATTTTCAAGTTCATTTTTTAAAGGTTTACATCAATTTTTATGGTTTAAATGCATAATTCATTTGATATTCTCTAAGGTTCATGGTAGAAATCCATATCCATGTTCCAAAGTGTCTTAATGGGCTAGTTTTATATATTTTAAGTAATCTTTACAAATTTTGAGGTTTTTTTTGGAGAAAATCACGTTTCAATTTCATCCTCTTTCTCTTCTCTTATGGAATAAAGTTTGATATGGTGTGATTTTCATGGGTCCTTATTTTCATTCAATCCCTTAGTTTAATCTTCTCATAATCCTCCATGCTCCTTTTCACCACCATCCCAGCCTCTTCATACCACTGCCATACTCAGTCTCTTCACTTTGTTTTCACCTTCCTTATACCCTCCATCATTTTTTATTCATCATATTTCCACCCCTATCATACTCAAAACCCCATCTCTATTTCATGTTACCATCATAAAGGGAGTAGAGGTTAATCAATAAAGTGTTGTCAAACATGATCATGAGGTATATAGGCAACCAAAGCATTAAAATACAATTATGAAAAGGTGACCTACAACAATCTACCATGGTCATGAAGTTTCAAGAATAAAATAAGCCATGAGATAAGTGAGGATCTCTCTATCATGATCCATTTAATGACCTCATCAATCATATGAGGAAGAAGAATAAGGATAAAATCTAGTTTTGGGCCTTCCTCAAGGACATATACAGTCCTTAATTCATAAAAAGGTGACATCATTTGTATATCTATATTTGTAATTGAAGGACAGTCAGTTCTAAGGGTTGACATCACCTAACATGCATGGTTTGATTCAATATTCATTTCATTGCTCAAGGTTTCAACTTATGATGAATCACTCATGAATCATCTAAATAGAGGTAGCCTTAGGTGTCCTTGAGATCACCTATAGGCTTGGCCTATCGCAAAGTAGGTGTAAAGGTTCTTCTAAGCTACCAAGCCTACATGATCATCAAAGGTATCAAAGCTTGAGGATTGCTTAAATTTATCAAAGAGAAAGTTTATAGGAGGGTTATGAAAAAATGACCTATAACCTATGGAGGAACCTACCATACTTGAAATCATTACCTATAATTGGCTTATGATAGTCCCCTATAGCCAAGTATGTGAGTTGACAAGATGGAGACCTAGTTAAGATGAGAGGAACAGTATAATTTAAAGAAAGTTTTGCTTGTATAAATGAGCATTCAATATTTTTGAGATATAAGAGTATCATGGGAAAAGGCACATTTAGGTTCAAAAGGACTTATATGGGGATACTCATCAAATGCACCTATAGTTAGTCACCAAAGAGATAGCTCCATAGGCCCCTTTGAGGGCTTTATCAATCTTTTCTATATGGAATTCTAATTTGAAAGGTTTAATAACCAAATTCATAAGTAGTATGGTGGTGAAGTGATTTAATAGAGATAGAGGAGGATTAAGGCACTATTGAGTTCAAGACAAGCCTTAAGGGTAAGATAACCTATAGTTTCCTTCAGGGCTAAAACAAAGTCAATAAAGGTAACCGTGACCTCTACCTAAACTATCATGAAGTTGAAAAGCATGGTGACTCTTGAAAGAGGTTAAGGATTAAGGGATCATTAAATGAGATAAATATATTGATCATCCTCTCTTATGAGAACATGATAAATACAACCAAAAAACACAATTTGACTCCTACATCCTTAAAAGAAAGGTTTAGTACCAATTATGTTTGAGTGAAGATCAAAAGGTGTTGTTTTGTTGTATAGAAATTTTTGTGTGTGTTAGGTGTCATCATAAGCTTTAAGATGGAGATTTTTTGTTATACTAGGAACTTAATTAAAAGGGACCTCACTACCTAAAATGACCTATAGGCCTATAGGTATTCTCCTTTTATAAATGAGAGCTTGTTCATCAATGTAGGTTATGAAAGCATCATCATTTATATTCAAAACATTGTATAGAGAAGGGAAATAATAAAATAGTTAATTCTCAAGGAGAAGTCATTAAATACATTTTTGGATAGTGATTTAAAGTGGATACAATAATTAAGTGATGCAATATCATCATACATGCATGTCTTTTGTAAAAAAAGGCCTATTTGACAATCTTAAGGGCTATCAAGATTCATGGAGTCTTAAGAAGGAATGTGATTGATTTATTTTCCTATGAATATGGAATACAAGTTACCAACTTGAGGGATTTAATAAATAAGATTCTAACCTACAGCCAACTCAAAACTCATCTATAGCCACTATGAGACCCTATAGGCTCACACGGGGTCAAAATTTTGATGGTCAAAATAATGACAATTTGAAAGGACTTGTAGGATTGAGTTTGAGCTAGTCAGATAAAGATGATTATTTTAAATATAATGGCTTAAGTTTTTACTATTATGGCCTTAAGAATAAAAATACATCATGGTCTAGGGTCTATAGTCATTCAAAAAACCTACCCACAGTCACATTGCAAGCATGTGCTTATCAAAGGTTTTCAAAGGTTTAAACATTTTTTTTTCAAATTTTTTGAAATGTTACTAAAGAGTTTCCATTATTGGAAAAACATATTAATACATTTGTAGGGTACAATAGTATCTAAAATCTCAAACACTTTCAACCATGTTCTCAATCTGTATAGGGGCTAGTGGAAGTCAAAACACAATCAAGTTTTTGATAAGGATTTGTGATTTTCATGGAAGAAGAGTGGTTTTAGCATGTTAATACCACCAAGGGATATTTAAATTTTAAAATAATATGATGAGTTATATTAGGGTAAGTGTCACTTTTAGATACTCACCTATAACTAGTCATCACTGAAGAAACCCTTAGTCAAATAGAGTTTTGAGTAGGTAGACCTCATGATAACCTATAAGTAATGATTGCATAGAAAAGATCAGATATATTCCAAGAATTCCAAATTTTGGTAGGGAAGATAAATTTTTAATGAATCCTAGGAGATGAATTAAATTCTAGGTTTCAATGAGGCTAGTGTGTTTTCAAGTCAAAGTACCATCTATAACCCACAATAAAACCCTACAAGCTTACTTTGGAGTAACTTACAATGGTTTGGCAGAGAAGTCTTTCTAGGATCATAATAGATAATAATCAATCATAAATGAAATAATACATGAAATAATTGCAAGTGGAGTACTCAACCTATAGCCATAAAAGTATAATGGAACCTACAGTCACTTTTGAAAGATAAGCTATAGTCAATCTATGAGGGTTTGATTGCACTAAGAAGCCTAGTAAGGTGTTTAAGGCACTAAGCATAGCCAAGTTGTTTAAATGGAAAAATGGTGGGTAAATTCATTTAATTATACTAAATCTTGAATAAGGAAACAAAATGGATAAGCTCAAGGACTACAAAATCCCCAAATCACCTTACAAGCCTGCCCACAAGCTAAAGGAGGTAGAATGTAGCTTAGGCTAGAATGGAGGGTTGAAAGGGATCATAAAGAGATGAAGAGAATTATTTTAATTTTATTGTGGTACAAAAAAATATCATAAAGATTTAAATGAACCCCAAACACCCTAATCAAGCACCAAACATAGTCAAAAGCATAGTCCCTAGGACATTGTATGGAATATACCTGGTTTAAGGCCTAAAAGCTTAAACTAGTCATTTTACCATAGTTGAGATGTGTGGAGGGATATAATTTGCTATATATGATCTTTAATCACATTTTTAGGATGGATTTACCTATAATAATTTTCAAACCAGAACAATATCCACTTATAATAATTATTTTACCTTGATTAGAGGTCAAAACATGTTTGAAAATAGGGGTAAAGGAGTTTTAAAAACTATTGAAGAGGATATAAAGATAAATGAGGATTTTTTTTAACCTTAAAAATTTTATAATCCATTAAATTCTGATTCAAAACATGAAAACTCGGTAAAAAATGCAGACAGTCCATGCATGAAGGTCAAAATTAAGATAAAATAGAAGATTTTAGGAGCTACATGTGGAGTCAAGAATTGAAATTTCGTATGTATGGTCATCATGAGTTGAAGAATAATATTAAAAAAATTCATTTCCATTTTAAAATTTCACATACTTTATTTTTTGCCTCAGACCTCAGCCTATTTATTTGAGGTCACCATTGGAACATCCTTCATTATAGAGTGTTATAGAAGCTTCTAGTGCCAATTAAAATATTTATATGAATTTTATGATGTTTTTTACATCATAATAATACCTATATATAGTGTAAAAACTCCAAATTTTATGCAAACCATGCTCACATAGTGTTTTACAGGTAATTAAACACTTAGGCCAAAAAGGCATTTTTTGAATTTTAATGGAAAAAGGACTTTCAAAGAGTTTTGATGGAATTTTACAGGTCCCATAATGATTTTTTCAAGTTTTTTGAATATTTTAAGGAAATATTTTTATCATAATGGAGTTTTTCACTTTTTGTAGTTCTAGGCTCCTTTCTAAGCCACTTGTTCAGATGCTCATTTTGTTCACCACGTGTATATTTTGGATAAAAAATATTAGTATGTTTTGATGAAAATTATTTAATTATAATTCATGAAAAATTGAGATTATTTGAGTGGCTTAGATTTATGAAGAATTGCTAAGAGTGTAGGCAGTCGAAATGTAGTCAATTTCCCAAAGGCATTTTTCATTCACATGGTAACTTTTTATATATATCACATGGGATCCCAATATTTTAGAAGATATCATAGGGATTAATTTGATACACATAAATGGAATAAATTTTGGATTTGGAGGTCTATACCTCATGAATCATCAGTTTGAAGATTCAGCTTTAAAACCCTCTTAGTCGCCTAAAAAACCAATTTTGAGAAAAGTGAATTTTATTGCCATAAAATAACCATGGATAAAATTTAAAACTTTTTAAACATAAATTAAACTCTGATAGGATTCCATAAATGTATTTTTTATGCATGTAGCTATATAGATGAAGGCATAAACCATGTTTTTTATGGAAAAGAGCATGTAAAAAAAAGTACAAGGCAATTCAAAGGAATATAATCATTGGCGATAAAATAATAAAACTTTTTATTCATCATAAAATATTAATTTTTTCATAAATCGTCCCTAAATTATCCCTATGAGCTCAAGCAAAATGGCTAGTCTGCTAAAAAATGGCACAAAATAAACCTAGTCAAGCATGTCAACTAAATGGCAATGGTTTTCTCATCAAAATCACAATTTTGGTGATGAAGAATTTTTTTTTAGGTTATTTTATTGTTTCTTTAGGTTTCATGAATTATTTTTTAGGTTTCATGGTGTCCAAGTGCACAAATTAGCCTTTAGTCTTAACTAGTCTCGTTGTCTTAATTGTTCAAAGGGCTAAGTTAGAGTTTGGCATTGGAACAAGATAACAAAGATTTATAAAGGAGTTTATATGCCTTATATTTGTTTTTATCATGAATATTAATGCACATTTAATCCTTTAGGGTCATTTTTCATTCAATATGGAGTTAGTTGGAGTTGACTAATCAAATATTATCTTGCATCTTCCTTGGTTTTCATGCAAAGGAAGAGTTTCTCTTTTTTCAAATTAGATTTCAAAAAAATCAAGTGGATTTCCTTATTTTTATTGTTTCTTAGCTTTCCACTCAAAGAATTTTTACTTTTCAAATGGGCCCACCATCCCTTCTATGCTAAATTTGAAGCTCTTCATGCAATTTTGTGGAGTTAAGGCATTTTTGGATTTTTTAATGTTTGTAAAAGGAGTTTTCTTGAGTTGAGTCAACCAAGACTAATCCTTCCCATTTTTAAATTCCACATTATCTTTAGTTAGGTTTTGAAATATATTTATTGGCGTAATCAAGCCATTTTTTTATTATTCCTAGAGCAAGAGAAGAAATTGTAATTTGGACCATACATCAATAAAGGAGATTTTGTTTTGCATATTAGTTTTTGATAGAAAAGAGAGTGTACTTGATTTCGTATCAACATATAAGTTAGATTATATCTCCTTATATCAGGTCCCTTCCTCACCTATTTATTTCTATCTCACCTTTTGTAGGTCATTTGAAGAGGTAGAAGAAATTTTATAATCTAAAATCCTTTTAACCCTTCATCTGAAATATTTATGCTTAAGGGAAAAATAGGAAATGTATTGGTTTATATTTGTGAATGAATTTTAATATCTTCTAGAGGATATAAATTTTTAGGTGCATCACCCCTTTAATTAGGATTTCCCTTTAGTTTCCCCTTCCCCTTTCATCTGAGAAATCACAGTAATAAGACTTAATAAAAAATATTAAGGGAACTAGCCCTCTTTAGAGGTTCTTCTCAACACAAAGTCACCCACACTATGAGAAGTTCCCATTGTATCAACTAGAGAGAGGATGTGTTTGACATATCTTCAAGTAGGGTTCCCTCCAGAGTGATAACACTATATTCTATCCTAATTCTTAATTTTTCTAGATTGAGTATTGTGTTATCATCATAACCAAGTATATTACTTCCTTGTCATTTATGTGTGTATCTTAGTTTTACATTATATATTTAGCATATTCTTAGCATAATAAATTTAATTTATTTTTATATTTAAGTTTAACACCCAATTGGCCTAATACACATATGATTATCACCCTTATGCATTGTAATTTTTATATACCCATTTGATCATATTTAATACTAACTCCAAGTAATTATGTTTCATTTTACAGTTAAACAATAAGAAGTGTGACCCAAATCTCTATGGTAATGACAACATGCATTTATATCATAATGTTTGGGCAAAGATTGAGCCAATTCAAACTCATTATAAAGAGGTAAAGAGATAATATTACATTCAAGAAATTATTTAAGTACTTAGTGACGAATCCCAACTAATCATCTAAATTGTATATCTTCTTTATAAGTAAGTAAAATCATGTATGGTAATTTTAATACTATTTTTACCTCATTCTTATCATGAAAATTAGGAGTATAATTATCATTATCTTTAAATGTTGATTTGCATTGATATTTTGAGGCATTAAAGGTCAGGGCACTAGACCCATATTTAAAAACACTATGATTTCATTCTATCAAAATAGTTCTCAATCTCAAAAGGATATCAAATTATTTTCAAGTATTATCTATTAGTTTGCTAAAGTTATATTCAAGGTTGAATTCTCTTATGCATACTTGTGTCAAGGGTAAAATAGGAGAAATAGATTTTATAATTACATTAACAAATCTACACACACATGTAAGTGGGATAACTAACTTGAGTTTGATCCCTCTTTAAAGTATAAGCAATGTAGTGTAGTTCTTGGTCAATAAAATGGGAATTGACCAAGGTCAGTCCAACTTAATCCCTTTCACTTGATTCCCCCCCTTCCCCCCCCCCCACATTTGATTCTATTTAGTTTGTTTGAAGGAAACTAGGGTTTTATAATTACCACATACATCATTTAATATTTAAGATATAAAAACAAATCCACCACCCTAATTAATTCATGATTAAGTTTTGATATAATAAATTTGACATCATAATTAATAAGGATAAGTATGAAAATAAGAAACTCAAACAAATTATGTTATTTTCCATTACAAAAGTTTTGTAAAGGGGTATATTATGGTTATATATCTAATCTATCATTTTTATAATTACACTTTCTCTATATATTCCCATCAACAACCTACCATAGTTAACTAGGATGAGTTCTTAGTCAACATACTAGAATGCACTACACCACCATTTTCTTACAATAGACCAATCTAGAATTTTTTTCTTAATTAATATCTTGAGTATGTACAATAATATTTAATTATAGTTTTCATTTTCAAATAGTCAGAATAATCATTAGGAATCAATATGTGAGATAAGTATATTCATTCTTATAATTTATCCAAAATAACAATTTTCCTATTTAGCAATTTGTCAAAATTAGAATAGATAATTATTATACATATTTAGCATTTTGATATTTATAATTTTACACCCATGAAAATACAATACAAATTAATTTTTTATAAAAATAGGAAAAAATATATTGGTGAACATAAACTATTAATTTCAAGCCCTTACTTTTCCAATTTGTATTTTCAAATTCATTTTTTATTTTTGTTTTGTTTTTATAGAAACTGTGTCCCAACAATTTTAAAACTCATAGGATCTATCATTGTGGGTAAAATGGTATTTATTTTTACATGTGCCATGGTGTGATTGGTATTATCTCAATACCCAATCCATTAGACAATACTATTCATAAACTTAGTATCCATGTACCTCATAGTATATTGAAAATTCTTAGGGTTAGTTTTCAACCATAAGATGCCTTTGGCCATTTGTTCTTATAGTGCATTAGTAAAAATTTACATTGGGAAGTTACACTCAATGTACCCTAGAGATAAGATAGTGCATCTATGATTATAGTATAATCCTTCATAGTTATCACCTTCAAAATTATGTTCATGATTTATAATCGAGATTAGTTTATTTGAGATTATACAAAGAAAACACACCTTACGTAGTTGCACCCATTAATAACCTTTCTTTTTATGGTATGATTTGTTTTTTTATCATTGATATTGATATTTATATTATTTTCTATATTTTTGGTTACATATCTAAAATAACTTCTAATATGTATCTAAATATGAAATGTTGAATGGAGTTCTTCCATTAGATTTATTTTTTCCTAGCAATGTTACGCTCTATGCCTATGATAATCGATGGAATAATGGTCATTATTATATAGTTTATAATACTAATTAAACATATGATTGTGATTTATATGATTATGATTATGAAAATAAATATAAATGGTACAATATAAAAAATAAAGTGAACAATAAATTTAGATAACCAATTTAGAATCTACACAACCCATTCCCATGTTGTATTCCTCTTTTTTTAAATAGAACACAAAGAACATACAAATAATGAATATATTATCTCTTTTAATCTCTCAAAAGTATCAAAATTTAAATAATAAATAATTAAGTAACCTTTTTTACCTTTTGACGTTACTCTCACACTACATCTCATTAATCAATATAGCTTACAAAAGAATTTCCCTTGTATAGAAATATCAAATAATATAAATGATTTGTTACTCCCTCTTAGATGAATATATTACACATTATTATCTATACATAATTAATGATATGAAATATTTTAATCATATATATCCTTCTTTTAAAATAATGAATAATGTTATAACTTTATCTTCCTCTCTTAAAATGATAAAAAAGGATAATGAATGTGAATTAAAAATCAAAATTGAAATTATGACTCTCATTTTACAAATAAATGATGATAAAATTTTATGAAATTATTCTCAATATATCCATCCTCCACACATTAAAGGTGAGTTACATGATAATACAAGTTGTGAAGATTCTTTACCCTCTCTTAAATTTAATAAAGAACAATCTCATGTTTTTAATTCTATGTAAATTCACAATGATAAGCTAAGCAATGATCCTTAAGTTTGTACTAATGTTGTCTTAGAATACAATCCTTTTCAGCGTAATAACAATTATCATGATTCTCTCATACCAATATTTAAAATGATGATCAATTGTAACCCATGATTAAGGCTTTTCAAACTACTACATTTCCTACTAGTCACATTATATACATAATGCATGTTATTAGAGAGATCCAAAATAAATATCCTAGTCTCACCTTATAAACTAGAACATATTGTGAAAATATAAAAGATAATGTTTACCTAGGATAAACCCTTATACAAGTTTTATATGAGCATCCATATTCAAAATATTTTGTTATGCCTACATCACCATTATTTGATGGTTTCTGAGATCCTTATGTTTATTTAATGCAATATACCATTTGTTTCATATAATGGGGGAATTATTGATGTATTTACTCAAATATTTTCATATAAGTCTCACAAGAGATGATTTGAATGGTTTTATAATTTACTTAGTCAATACTTATCTAACTTCAAAAATCTAGAAGATGCATTCTTATCCAATTATCATGACCACATGTTACCCAATATAACATTGGAACACTTAAAAAGTATGAAATAAGGTCATAATGAACTCATTGAAGACTGCACCTTATGGTTCAAAAATATTTTACACTCTGTAGCTTATCATCACTCAAACTTGCAAAAGAAAATTTATCTTTATTAGGGGTATGTTATCTCCACTTAAAGAGTTATGCATACATTTTATAATTATTTTGAGAACTTATACATGGATGTGTTTAAATATTCATGTGATCTAAATTCAACACAAAATGCTACTATGTCAGAATCATCTTCATATAAGTAACTAGTTATCAAGAAATAAAATAATACATATTTAATATTTAAGATAAAAAATCCACTTCAAGTCATCTATTATATAGATGAGGTGCCCAAGATGGTTCCTATCAAGGAAGAACAAGTCAAGATACTCAATAAAGGGAAGGAATCATTTTTAAAAGCACCACCTAAAGTAAATTAATTTACTTTTAGTAAGAAGAAATCACTAAATTTTGGAAAATTTAGAAATTGACCATATGATATTATATGTACATTGTTAGATGATAAGTTTTTTGTGATAAACACACCCAATTTTCATAGAAATGGGGGATCCCTCCTTAAAAACATCAAAATTATATATCTTAGATCCATTCTTTCATTTTGAGTGGTTTTGACTAGCTAAGTCCTTGAAATCTTGTGTCTCCCCATTTTCCCTCAACATGTAATATTTATAATGACCAATTGAGATGATACGTGAACCCTAAAAGTATATGGAGAGAAAAATGGAAAAACTCATCTATTTTATGACTAAGATAGGATTTATTTCTTTAAGGACTTAGAAAACTAAGTTTTCAAGTCAGATTTCAAAATTTCCCATAGTCTCAATATTTTCCTAGATCAATAATCGCGATGTCCTACATAATACTTTAAATCTTGATTAGTGGTCAGGTAAGTTATTAATTGGTTGCACTTATTTTCACTTTCATTTAGAAATTTCATGGGTTTTATAGGAATTAATGAGTCACTGAAAAAGAGCTACATGGTGGTTTTTAGAGATATCAGAGCCTAGGGGAGTTTGGCCTAATCAGAATGTGCCATATACCATGATGTTAGAGTTGTTAGTATTTTGATCATTTCAAATATGTTAGAGCTCAAGATAGTCTGACCTAGTCAGAATGCACCACATAGCTTGATGTCAAAGAGGCTAGTCTTCTAGTCTTATCAGAGATGTCAAAGATCAAGGGAGCCTAGCCTAGTTAGAACATGCCATGTATCCCAATGTCAAAATGACTAGTCTCTTAGTCTTGTTATAAATTTCAAATTCCTAAGGATCTCAACCCAATCAGAGTGTGCCACATATCTTGATGTTAGAAAGACAATTATCCTAATCCTTTTAGAGATGTTAGAGCTCAAGAGAGCTCGAACCAATCAAAATTTGCCATGTAGCTCAATGTCAGAGTAGTTAGTATTTTATTACTATCAAAGATGACATAACTTAGGGGAGCCTAAACCAATCATAAGGAACCACATAAATAAATGTCAAATCATATAATATCCTAAACCTATAAAATATGTTAGATCCTATGGGAACCTAGTCTAGTTAAAGCATGACATGTAGCCTGATGTTAGAGTAGCTAGTCTTTCAATCCTATCAAAGATGTCAGAGCCCTGGGGAGCCTGACCTAGTCAAATCATGCCATGTAACCCAATGTTAGAGTATCCAATCTCACATTCTTATCAAAGATGTCAGATCCTAGGGGAGCTCAAATCAATCAGAGTGTGCCATGTATCTTGATGTTAGAGTGACTAGTCTCCTGATCCTATCAAATATGTCAAAGCCAAGGGGATCCCAACCCAGTTAGAGTGTGCCACATAAAATAACTAAGTGTATGAAAAGGTGGCCCCCTAAGTCATAAAAATAGATAGAATGAAGTACAAGTGGAGCCTAAGCACTAATCAAAGGATGTTACATGTCCTTAAATGGAATCTTAGCTCTCATAAGGATATGATAATTAATTATGAAGCTATGTTTAGGTGTTGATCATTGACATGAGAAATAATAGGTAGATGACACATGGCATAAGGCAAGAGATACCTAAGAGGCCTTAAGGAGATGTGACTATATGCCTACCATGCTCTAGGCATTAACAAAATAGGAAGCTAGGAATGATTGGACATTTTTAAAACATTGCATCACCCTCACTAAATATGGTTGGTGATGTAAGACCATGAGCTCTAAATTTAACTCTAGATTAGGAAATTAAGAGAGGAAATCAGCTGATTGACCCAAATTTGAATTCTATAGCTAGTGAACTACCAAATGCCATTAAAATAGTGAATATGTGTATAAATTAATAAATACCCCAAGGGAGGCTTGTTAATGGTTATCACTTTATACCCTTAGAATAAAATCAACTCCTTTCTTTATGTTCTAGTCACATACCCATATGTTTTCCCTTGCACTCAATACTTTTATATTGGCCTCCATCTTCCTTTAATGTCTATGACCTCCTCAAACCCATAATTCAAACCTAAGTTTATAGATACCCTATTCCTATAAGACTTGACTCAATTCAAACATTATAATGAGGTGATCAAAAAAATTTACTATGTACCTAGGGACTTGGGCTATAATAGTGATGATCAGGCTGAGTTTAAAGATGCCCTATGGACTTGTAATAAGTGTGGTCTTCACAAGTCTATGATGAAACCTAAAATGTTCACCTATGCTAACTTGTTTATAAATTAATCCTCACTACTAGTTGAGTACAAGATGGCATCCATGATTGGGTCTATTTAGCCAACTCTTAGACCTATATTATTGACATATCTAGGACTACCTATAAAGCATATTACACTCTCCTAGATTTTACCTTTTCATATGATATGTAGTGGTGCAAACATGGACTAACACTTTTTAAATTTATGAGGTCCTAAAGGACTGGGCCAAGAAAGCAAGTGCCAAGTGGGTGAGAAAGGAAGACATCAATATGTATATAGTCTACACCTTCTAAGAGGAGGTACATGTGGGTGTGATTTTACTAAACTAATTTCTTAGGGCCCCAAACTATTTTCATGTCAATGTATTATGAGTACCCTTAATCCACATGATTCTCACTAGATCCAATGTCTTATACATAGGAGGGCTGATTAAATTCAATTTTTTCAAGGCCATAGCAGATACCTAAGTAGGTGATAACCTATATATGATGAGCTCTATAATATAGGTAGTTTTCAAGACACTCACCTTCAAGCCATGTACTTTTCCTATGTGGTTTATTAGGGGATCATTAATCCATGTAGTCTTTTACAAGATATATATCCACTAGCACAAGAATCATTTTTAGGATATATGTGATTCCTTCTACCTGGTGGTGTAAAACATGATCAATGATTCCCTAATTCTACATTTATCATAGGAAATCAAAGACTCTCTTACTATTATTAGTGACTAATGTTACTTTTAGAAGGATACAATGATTCAAGTCATGGGAATTATAGAGCATCCCTTTTGTCTACCATATTTCATCTTAGAATCCCTGATAGAATAAGATATCATTTAATAATTAGTGCAGGGTGTTTTTGGATTTTGTATCAACCACCAGTAGAAGGCATGCTAACCCCTTCCAATTACCATTCAACACCATTTATACAAGTCTTTCCCTCCTCTCCAAAAAATGGTGTCTAGGAAGGATTCCTTTGCTATAGGGAGAGGTGAGCTCTAAAATTAACACTTAAAATACATGATCTAGACTCATTTGGTGAAGTATTTATCTTTCCTCAATATAAATTATAGCCACTAGTTAGCGGAGGATGATGAGATGTATTTAAACATTATAAATGACCTATAAGCATTGAATTGAATCATGACCTACAAGAAGAAGAAGGGAAATAAGGTCTAGTTTGGGCCATCTATATCCCCTTATGTACCCACTCATTCATAGAGGATGTTACCCTAACTCCCCCATAATATCTCAGAGGATTTTGGAAGGTATTTTTCACCCTTTTCATCCATAATCACCTACTCCTCATGCCCCAAATCCACCTCATCCTCCTCTAGTAGCTTAGGTAATTTAGCTCTAACCAAGCTAGACCTGCATGACTTGATGTTAGGAAACCCACATACAAGTGGTCAAATAAATGTTACTTCATCCCCTATTCACATAGACCCTAATGTTTGATATCAATAGTAAATTAGAGGTAATTATAGAGTGAGGATCTTATAAAGTGCTAATGCAAGTTCCTCCACTCACTCACACTAATATCCATCTCCCTCTCATGATTCAACTTATTTCTTCACCCCTTCCAAAAGATACTCAATTTGTTTCTCATCTCTTCTTTATTGGGCCCACTTTGCTACGCACCTAGGTTCCCCTAACCTTGATATTCCCAAGCTTCCTCACTTCTTTGTTTCACTTGGCCCCATCCACTCCTTGACTTGAAACCTCTGAAGTACATCCATTAATTATGCCTCAATTTTAGGTACCTACAAGGATACCTCATTAAAAAAGAATAAATACAATCTCTAAGAGTGTATATCAGTTAGCTAGAACCATCCCAACACCTCCTTTAATAATCCATTAACCTCTATAGTCAACCCCCAAAAATTATACTACCTTTGTTCCTTATACCATAAAAATTAAGGTTAACCCAAGTAAATATCCAAGAAGAAGCAAAAGGTGAAATACCCTCAAGCTTTAATATATATACCTTATATCCTAGCCTAACCTCTTCCACTAGCATCTAAATTTACTCCCTTACCAACCATGATAACTCCATGCATTATTCCTTGGCCCTCTATTTTCAACACCTAAAGTGCCCAAAGATTTGGTTTCAACCATCCAATCTCTTCCCTTCTAATGAATGCCCTTCCTAGGATTCATTTCCCCTTAGGTGGTCATGATACAAGGTTAGTGGCAAGCACATATGTTCCTATGGGCCTCCCTATTTGTCTTGCTTATTTTCACTCCCATGCCCCCTCATCCTCCATTAATTTCATAGTTCACACCTTTTACTTCCTCTATCTCCCATCCACATCATCCTCTACCCATCAGTACCATTTTTACTACTCCATCACCTCCCAAAACCCAGGGGATGGTCCCAATATTGTAAGTTCCAGAGATGATAATCCAAGGTGACCTAGATGTGTATTAGAATTTTTACCATGCCATAGGGAGCATGAAGAGGAATATCATGCATAAATTCATCCAAGAGGTAAACCCATTGGTCTATCAAAAACAATAATATTTGTTCTCCCTAACCCAAGTGAGGACCTCCACTAGGGAGGAAAAGGTAGCTGATAACCCACTCTCCATTCTCTAAATAACCCATGGCATGTCATAAAAGCTCCTAAAGGATATGTAGAATCAAGGCTAGACCTTAGAGGCCCATGAAAAGAGATCCTTCCTCACCAAGATAAATAGACAAGTCAAATATGCCCTCTTAATACTCTTATCAATTACGGAGAATGTGGTGGAAATTATGGTAGATACCAAAGTGCCCATCCAACAAACTTAAGATTATCTAGAGAGGATCCTATAGATTGATGGGAAATACAAGAATATCTACATGATATTTAATAAAGGCATGTTTATAGAGTTAAAATTGATGCCCACATTAGACTTGGGACTATATCAAAGGTATTTTGGGAACATGAAAATTGTTATGGAGGAGTGGTTGATTGTAGCTCGATTCATGACAACACATTTGAAATATGGTAGAAAAAAGATATTAGAATACTTTAAGGAAGTCAATATCTCTATGTTTTTCCACCCAGATGGCACCCTACTAGTCAAGGGAGAGCTTGGATTCCACCTAGGTAACTTTGACTAGGTCATGAGTAAGAAGGTCACTAAGGAAAATAAGGAAGGGGACTAATCAGTTCTCAAGATTTTAATATAGTCCACAATGAGTACTATCCAAGTGTTGATGGAGGCTCCCTTATAGATATACTAGAGATTGGTGACCTAAGTTAGGATAATATTCAAATAGCCCCTAATAAACCTCTCCAAGTTGGATCAAGAGTTCAACCTTGTGGTAGGCACACTAGAATCTAAGGAGGCTAAGTCAAAGTAGTTAGGATCCAACTCATAACCACTAACATGTATCAGTTGAGAGCTCCCTCATAGATTTATTTTTGGGATGGCTTGGGTGGATTTTGTCTTATTTTTTTGAATTATAAGATTGTAACCACCAAGAGTGGACATCATGTCCCAATATGGGAATAACATGTTATTTGGAGGTGAATCCCATCCTTATCTATAAAATCATAGCCATATTATAAATAAGGGGTTGACAAATTTTTGTTTGAAAATGCTATCAGATTTCATCTAGGATTTCACCTACTTTTTCCTTCACCCCTTCAGATTTTGAAAGTTGGCCATGATCAATATTTTTGTAATAACATGTGCCTTTTAATGAATGTAACTTCAAGTTTTTGTAAAATGTTTGTTGTGTGTTTCAAATTATCTTTCATCTCCATTCTGAATGTATATTAACGTTGGATTAATCAGACTAACACCTTGCCATCAAATGTATGCTAAGGTTATAATGTGCTTATCTGTTATAATCCCTTTGTGAACTCTTTCATTTATTTTTATATAATATTGATGATTTGTGTGATAGTATACAATTTATCTTGGGGGTTTATGTGTAATATATTATAAATTTCTAGTGCTGATATTTAATGAGGGTTCATAGTTGTGGCATTCTTACCTATTTCTTCATACTATTCCCATTGTGTATTTTGGATTTAAAACTTTTGGTGAAACTCAATACATATTGGTATAACTATGGTAAGGTCACTTAGGTTAATGGTTGAGATATTGATATTCTTTCCTATCTTACTCTCCCCTCTCTTTTTACATTTATTTTTAAAGATTGAACTACCCTTCCCCTTATGTTTAGAAAGAAGAAGAGCATAAAATATGAGAATCAATAACAACTTGAAGTCAAATACCCATAGCCATGTACTAGGTTGATCCTAAATCAGTTTTAAAATGGAGGTTAAAAGACTATCATTATTCCCATTTTCCTCTTTGGGAATACTAGATCTCATGGGTATTTCAGAACCAAATATTAACCAAACAATAATTAGTGCTAGGAGGGCCTTTTATTTTAAGTATAATTGCTATAATGCTTGAAATAATAGTTTATTAATTGAATAGAAGGCAACAAGATTTTGTGTATTGAGTGTTAGGTTATTTAAAATCATGTTTTTTGATAAAAATATACTAACTACTTCTTGATTGTGAAGCATCCTAGAGAATAGTTCACCTATCACCAAGGCTAGGTCCCACCAATATCAATTGATTATTTCCCCTTACTTTTTCACATAAAATCTAGGCTCAACAAACCTAGACCTATTGTGATTATAAATAGATGGTCCCAATAACCTCTTCCAACTTTACAAAATAGGATAGCCTAGTTGGTTGGTTCCACCATTAATATACTAGGAGTTATTGATGATTTACTTAAAAAATCTAAGAGATATCTTCCCTATTTCACTCTTGGTGTGGGATAGATTACTGAAGATCACATAACTTCTTATAAACCCATCCTAAGGCTCTTGAAATTATAACATAAGGATGTGGCATGTAGGCTTTTCCCCTTTATGTTGATGGACTCATCATATAATTAGTTCTTCAACCTGCTTGATGATTCGATCCCCAGTTAGGACAATTTCACTACTACCTTCCTCACCTAGTTTAGGAAAGTGATAGACCCTAGTGTCCTATACCATTGATTTTATTATATTAAACAATATCCCAATGAGCCTATCAGGAACTTCAATGCTAGGTTTTAAAAAATGCGCATTTGAGTTACCTGTGTTATCAACATAACCCCCAATAGTGCTCAAAATGTATAAGAATTCTTTAGATCCTAGATGACCATGTTTTTAATAATAGACATAACAATAGTGGACATACCCCTAGATTATTCAAGCACCATCAATTTAGATAAGCAACTGAACCCCCAAGGCTAGATGATGGCCTTCATTCCCAATGTGCTACAACAAATGTTCACATTGAGTTTCTTTCCTACCACTAATAAAAATGTCCTAATGCTTTAGCCACTCCCTATATTACATCAACTCCCATTGGGTCATCCCAATTTAAGACAACACTTGGGTTTTCTTAACCCAAAATCCATGAATAGATTTATTAGATACTACACCAAGTAATATGGGTAACAATTAACAATACCCAAACTATACACCATGAGCCCATAAAGAATGAGTTGGACACCACTCTATGAATGGTACAAAAACTCAATAATTATTTCCTTGGGATATAAATTTAGGTGAGTAAATCTAATGAAAAAATCCCCAAAAAAAAATCACATATTAAATATCGATTAGGAACTAAAACCATCGTCATAATCCCTTAGAACCCTCACCCAATATGTTGACCAAAATTAATATCTTCAAGATAGCCTTACCTAACTAGTGTTAAGTGCATAACATGAAATCCCATGGAATTTGGTTATGATTTTGAGATATTCTAGAAGGAAATGGAATAATATGAGGTGGTCCCCAGTCACCCCAAATCATCCAACACTGGTAAATCCCCTAGCACTGTTAGGGTGTTAAAAACCATGGATTTCACTAGCCAATAAGAAAATTTGATGGAGGAGGGTAATAATGAGGTGAGAGTATTTAATATTTCCATAGGAAAAACTACACCCTCAAGAACATGCAGCTATAATATCCCCTCACTACCGTAACTCCCCCAAATAATTATGTAACCCCACCTAACCAAAATGCTAAGAATGACCCCCACCTCTAAGACCTCAAAGACCTAATTAAGACTCCCATAGAGACCCCACTAGTCCAAATTAAAGGAGGTTATAACATATCAGAATACATAAATAAGATCAAATCCAACATCACACTTCATGAGATTGCTTAGATCACTGAGCAACATGATCTCCTACTAAAATCCTTGACTGAGAAACTAACCCAACTGACCGAGATGAAACCAAGAATATCCCACACCAATGTGCTCATTCACAAGAATAAGATGGAAGTTCCCCCTTCCTCTTAACAATTTGATTATTTTGAAATAACCTATATAATTTCCTAGTAGATTTAGGAGCCTCAACTAATATAATGCCAAAAGGCATTTGTGAAAAGCTGGGGATGGTCCCTATCAAGTCAAATAAGGTAGTGGTCCAACTCTTTGAAGTTGAAAGTGAAAGTGATTTAATAATTGTTAAATGTCCACATATAGTTGGCTTATGAGCCTAAGATTCAACACTTCATAGACATCTAAGTAGTGAAGATCCCCAAAGCCTATGGCATGATCCTTAGTAGAGATTGTTCAAAATCCCTAAATGGGTATATGGCCACAAATTTATCCCATATGTGGTTATCATGGAGAGAAGTGGCTAACCAAATTTGGCTAGATAGATGACCCCACATGAAACACATGATAATTGAGTAAAATTCCATTAATGATAAAGTAAACTTACTATCCTTAAATCTAAGAATCTACACACTAAGCGTAAAGCTACACAAAGACCAAACTAGCCATCACCTAAACCTTCCTAGATTATGATCTCTCTATATAGATGAAACTCATTATAAACAAGGTAATGTATCTAGTGTTTTGCTTATATACACCCTAGGGAGGAAACATTTAACATTATATAGGCTATAGTTTCCCTAAAAAAATAATCTAACAGAGTACAAAGTGTTAATCCTAGGGTTTCAATTTGCATTGAAATATGACAAAAATGAACTAAGAGTATTTAGTGACTTTGATTTGGTAGTCAACTAGATCAAGACTAAATTTCAATGTAAGATAACATACCTTAGGAGATATAATCATAGGGTTTGGGACCTAATGGAAATGTTTAGTGCATTTAATATTGCACACACCTAAAATTGGCCACCAATGGCCTTCGACAGGACTTCAAACCTATTCCTACGAACTATTACAAATAAAGCTTAAAAATCACTATAAATTCAAATTTTACTTATGCATTATTCATCAAATCTCATAATATATTTTAGACATCCGTAATTGGGGTATCTTATTGTATGTAATCATAACCTCTCAAAAATTCATCCCTAGTCATCTTATGGCATCACAATAATTAATTTGGCCTATATACCTATTAAGTGAGGTACATGCACACATAAAATCAAATATAAAAAGAGATAAATATATAATAAAAATTAATTAACAAGGTAAAAAAAATTAAGATCCTAGTTGAATTATCTATGTAATTGATGAGTTATTAAAAAAACAAATTCAAAAATATGAAATAACCTAGCTTTTCATGATTACTTTTATAGGTTGCCAAGCCTTTGGAAAATATCTCAAGATACCTCTTTTTGGATATCCATGCCTATTCATTTCCAATCATGAGTAATTAAAACCTATTAACTCTATTGGGGTTATGTTGACTCACATAAGTTAGGTTTGAACCCAGTCCATATTTAAACTACACCTTAACTCACCTTGAGTTGGGATTAGTTCCTAAGCCTATAAATACAATCCATTACCATTGAAAAGAGAGATGGGAAATTTTAGAGTTATAATTCAAGTTTTATTGCATGGCATTCATATCAATAATGTTATAATGCAAAAATATTGATCCAAACTAAATTAAGCCATAATAGTGCCAAGGAAAGAGGGAGCTACATAAACTCCATTGTCAAAGATTCTTTGAGCATAAACCAAGCAAGCCACACAATAAATCATTTAGAGTTTTTAAGGAAGGTAAGAGATTACTTGTATTTTGTATTTTATTTGTTTTTTTCATTTATTTTTGTTCATTAATCTCCTCATATGATCTAGGCTAGATATGTTATCATGTTAATGTGTTAATTTCATTAATTTATACACTAATACAAGAATAACTTTTGGGACCAAAATACCCCCATTTTTGAAAATTGGGACCCTTAAGAAACCTTAAACTTTGAACATGGAAATTTAGCATGTTAAGGTCATTTGTAGAATTTGAAAAACAAATCCACTTCATCAAAAGAAAGATTACTTATTATGTTTTGCTTTAGTTTTGGATTAATAATGCTAATAAATTTTATTTTTGGATTTTATTTATAGGTTCCATGGCATTTTTTCTTAATAATTTCATATTCCAAAATGCTTGTAAGACCCTCAATTCAAATTTGAATAATTGCAGGAACCAAATTAGTAGGAACCCCTTTAAAATTTATTTTAGACTTAAGTATAAAACTCATGTTTTAAATCGTAGTCATGTTTTTTTAATATGACTAAGAATAATCATAAAAATGTTGGTCCCCTTTGTTATTTCCCAAGGCAAATTCTGGGGTTGATAATAATAAGATCTTAGACATGATATTCAATGCTAGAGAGAGTATAAATGAAGCTAGGAGCATTAAAGAAGCCATGGTCAGAAATAATTCGATGACTTGGAATATCAAGAGGATGAGAATATCAGAAAGCATACTATTGATATATATATACTTAATGAATAGCATGCTAAATCCATGAGCATCCTCCAACAATAACAAGTAAAGGGCCCACTAGCAAATTAGACAATATTCTTGTTGACCAAATTTTACTTTTAGGTCAAATTGGGTCAACCCTAGTAAAAAAATTATTTTTAGACTTATAAGGTGGTATAATATATTTTCATAAGGTGTTTCATAGGTTAATTAATGTCAATTAATGTTATAATAACTCTGGTCATTAGTTCTTTAGGTCTATTTATCATTTTGAGTCATTTTAAAGGGTATTTACTATTTTGTATAAGTTTCTTGGGAAATTTGAAATTTTAAATGGGTGATGTCATGACCCATGTGTCCAAAAAGGTCTTAATTAATATAAAAAACAAAAAAATTTAAGTGCATCTGAAGAAAAGTTAGTTTTCCTAAAGAAATGGAAGAGTTTAGCACTTGTACAACCTCTTTGAGAAGCGTGACACTTGGAAAATGGTTAAAAGTGTCTATTAATCTACCCCACACTCTTTTACATGTTTTATTTGATTTTAAAATTACATTATTGACCTAAAATTGTTCTATTGTAATTTTGCACTTTTTGGTATACAAAAATCACTTTCAAGTTTGTGCTTGCTACGTCTAGCAAGAAGGGTTTCAAGTCAAACTATTTTTGGAGGTTATTTTAAAATTTTATACCTTAAAATACACATAAATAATTTTTTTAATGTTGGACTATGCTTATGAATCATCCATTTGAAGTTTAGCTTCCAAAACTACCTGCTCATCCATGCACCCTTCACGTTTTACCTTGGTTTGAGTAATTCCATATGTCTAAAATGATAATATTTATTATATGGTATTTTGGAATCCTTATATAACACTTAATTTTTTTTTTTAAATTTTTAAGTTATTTTTTAGGCTAATACCCTCAAGTTTATAGACTATTTCATTCTAGGTTGATTGGCAGCTTTTCTCCATTTTAGGAATTTTACTCTTTTTCATGGTTCCATATGGTTATTATAGGTTAAATATATTATTTTAAAATTTATATTAACCTCCTTTCACTTTCCAATCTTACTTTCAAATCAAATACTCTAGGAGTTGTAGTCATGTGTAACCTGCCTTTCAATATGTCATGAATGTGCTTGCATACAAATTGCTTGAAAGAAATTTTCACATGGAATGGAATGTGTTATTTATTTTTTACATCTATTATAGTTTAAATATTATTTTTGGATCATGAAAATTAGTTTATTACCTATTTGAAGGCCAAATGCTATGTCTTTTTCCTCAATCCTACTCATAATTTACCTGTATGTAGCTCTTTTTTTACTATAAGACCCTCTAATGATGTCATCCTGAGGCGTGAAAGGATAAAAGAGGTTTTAAAACTTATTAATATTGATATAGGTTAATTTTAATTCTTTATGGAAACATTTCAAGTTTAATTTCATGGAATATTCATATGGTTCATGTCTTGTTCACTGTTGATATGTCAAAGGATCCACCTACAGGTGGTTGAGTAGGTCATCAAAATGATCTCATGGAAGGATGGAATCAATTGAATACCTACTTGAGGTTTTTATATGGTTTTAGGTAATAAAAATATCATATAAGGTGTTAAGGTGGAAAGAGAAGGCTTGAAACCAGTTAAGGAGAGGAGGACTATGTATTTAGGATTTTTGTCCCAAAAAGAGCCAAACATAGGCCTACAATGTTTTTTAAGACCTCATACAAATTCTCCTTCAAGGTGATCCAAAAATTTAACTTGTAAAATCTGGTATTTCATAGTATAGAGATTAACTATGCCAAATTTTAGGGTCAAAGGGTCAATACAAGATAAATGTTGAATACCTCAAGGTTGTCTTTCAAAACATTGAATTACCATAGTGAAGTCTACAGGCTTGAGTCATAAAATCCATCAAACCTTTGGATGAAAATATATAACATGATATAATAGGGGAATGTTTTAATTTGTTTTGAAAAAAATAAAGGATTAAATATATCACCACAAGTAAGGAAACTCACCATGTTAGTCTCCTACACACATGCCCTATCTGTATATATGACCTAGGAAGCACCTACAACTATGAAGAGTGTTAGTGTCTCAGTCAAGGGAAAAAGGGACTATCTTGGTTTCCAATGAAACATATTACTAATAAAAAATTAAATTCATTAGTTTAAAATTAAAAATACGTATGGAACTAATTTTATAATCTAAAGGACACCATGATAATGAAAGAGACCTCCATATATGCCTATAGACAAGGTTGTGGGTAGAGTACTCCAATCCAAATAGTGATCAAAAAGTTATGAAAGATAGTGTTTTAAAATCTCATAAATTTGAATATTATTTTAATATACATTTTATAATCCCAATATGAGTTCAATATATCCATATAAAATATAAATAGGCTCTATATAGGGCAAACTAACCTACAGGCAGGGTATAAAATAGGTGTCCCAATCCACCTATAGATAGTGACCTAATATTGATACTAGGTTGGTAATTTAAGGTTAAAAAAGATTATAATAACAAAAAATTCATAAATTATGATTTAAATTGATTTATTCAATATTTTTTCACATCATTATTTGAACTCCATGAGCCTAATACACACTTGTAACAAGTTATCTCAATCAAAAAGGCATGTAAACAGTGAACAATGTGAGTCCCAAATGATGATATAGGTTAAACAAGGTGAAATATAAAGTTAAAAATATGATAAAATTACCATAGGTACTTATTTTATTCCATCCAAAGTTTTTAAAATCTCATGTGGGAATAAAAAAACCTACAAGTGCCCCTATTGTACAAAACATAGTCAGACAAGCTAACCCAGTTTTGTGGTTTCAAGAGGATAAGGGATTCTTGGGGAGATAAAATGATATAATGGTGATTGTATCCACTATATAATTGTCTTTAAAAATTTAATTGACATACCATAGTGATACATTAGGCACAAGATAAGATCCAATTAAGCATACACAGTCTCTTTGTGAAACCTTGCTATATAGTTCTCATTAGCAGGGTCTATTTTAGGTTTTAAGAAGATTGAAAGGTTAAATGACCTAAGAAAGAGATAAAAATTTGTGTATAAATACCTCATATATTATAAAATACATTAATATATATTAAATTTACCTAATAAAATAGGGGAAATACACTCTATTTTGTCTCAAACAAGGGGTACTTGCCCTCACACAAAACTGACATGGTTAGGAGTAAAGTGATGAAATGATGAGCCAGAGGCCAAGGAAACCATGAAAGATAGTTTTTATAGTTTTAATACATATAAAAAATAATTTCAAACCAAACAATATAGATTTAAACTCAATGGATTACCCTAAACTATAAGGTTTGCAATCATGCAGACTAGGCAAGGAATAAGCCTAAAGGTCCAAATGAGGATCTTCATCATTTCGAATTTTAAGTGAGATTTAAA
The DNA here is from genome assembly GCA_037957365.1 of Torreya grandis. Taxonomy (NCBI): domain Eukaryota; kingdom Viridiplantae; phylum Streptophyta; class Pinopsida; order Cupressales; family Taxaceae; genus Torreya; species Torreya grandis. The sequence goes on along the minus strand of JARHVA010000725.1, from coordinate 8,198 downwards.
TACTATTGTAACATGTATTGGGTAACCAAATATGTTTCCAAGATATTGGTGTAAAAATAAAACTAAGGAGAGATACTTTTTTATCTCAAAACTAACTCATCATGTAGGAATGAAGGAAAACAAGTGTGATATACCAATTTCAAGTAGCCATATCTTTCTTGAGGATTTGCATGGATTCCAAAGAATTTTAATGATGTTATCAAAGTACCATAAGGAAACATTTTTGGATTTATTTGGAAATTTGGACGTTGGATCTTTATGACCCAACCTTAAGACCAAAAATAGGCCTAAAACCGTACTAAACCCTTACTAAGGACCAATCTTGGAAAATGGAGTTGGATAACTACCAAAGTGGAATAATTTGCCTAAAATGACGATTTGAGGTTTTATACAACTCACCCATTCTACTTCACACCATGATGAGTTGTATGAAATTATACGGATGGGGGCAGAAACAAGCTTATTCTCACTATTTTGTGTGTTAATTTTAGGAGATGAAACCAAGTTTGGGAGAAACATTGAAACTTATAATAAATCATCATATTCATTTCATGCCATGAAAAAACTTCTAAGTGCCCCAAATAGGTGTTTCAACTCAGCCAATCAAATCTAGCATAATGTATAAGATAGTGAGAGATGAAAAGATTCACTTAGAATGATTTTAAATCTTTCATGATGATTATAAATCCATGGAGGGTCTTTAAACTTGTCATTAAACATCTCCCATATATTTTCATGGTAAAATGATGCCAAATTTGATGACAAGTGTGCTAGGTGCATGAGAAGGAGGTTTCCTAGAGTGTAGGTGATGATGGCTCTCTTTCAAGTGATTATAGAATACTAAGCATGCAACAAATACATGAAGAGGCATGTATGAGATCCTCTCCTTAAATTAAAATAATTGGACATACCCTTGATTAGTTACAAGTCACTCAAATATGCCTAATCATGAAGGCATTTTTTGTGCAAGAAAAGGAGTTTTAGGCCACTTTGCATAAATTTGATGACTTGAATTGACACTTGTTGCTCCTAACCTTTCATGGTTCAAACATATCCTTTTCCCATGCATGGATAGATTTTATTCTCATCTTGACAAGTGCCCTTATGACCCTTTAAATTCTCTTTATTTCTCTCTCTCTCTCAAACTCTATAAGAGTTGGCCATTTTGGCATTGTATTGGATGCTCCACCTAAGTATGGTAAATATCAACTCATTTTTATACCTTTTTATCAATAAAATGACTAATTTTTACTTATTTATGATTTTTTATAAGTGTTTTATACATGGATGATGAATCTTTCTTAATGAAGACTATGAATTCCTATCATGTGGTCTCATTCTTTCACCTTGTTTGTAGCTGGCAAAAATCTTTTTGTAAGGCATGTGAAGTGTTTTAGGAGATGTAAAATGTTGATTAAGTTATTATTTTCATTATTTCCATTAAATTCCTCTTATCTATTCCTCTTATCTTTTTACATCCATTCATGACCTCACAATGTAACATTGATGTGAGAAGATGAAGATTGAAGGAGTTTAAGTTTGGTTTGTCTTTTGGTATTAAGTGAAAGATGAAATTGATTGTAAGTCATCAAATTGATTTGGAGTATCACCTCCTTAGTTTCTATTTGCTTTCAGTTATCTCTCACCCTTTTCACCACACAAAGTTAATAGTAGTAGTAGTCAAGTGGTACATCAAGGGAGTTATCCCTATCTAGAGACTCACCTCATTCCTTAGGTTACCCACAAGCGTAGACGTTATTCCATTATGCCACTTGGATGAGGATATATTTTCATCTCCTTAATGGGTGTGAATCCAAGTGACAATATTTTATTTCATGATCAGTGGGACTCTTGTTCCAAGAGTTGGAGGATTTTTGGTGTTGTCCTTCAATACTTCAACCTTTGGAGGCATCTTTTCAAGCATCAATGATGACTCTGAAGACATATCAATTGGTCAAGTAGCCTAATTTATCCTTTTAATATTGATGGTAACATATTTATTTAGGTTCTTTGTTTCAATGAAGATTCATGGTTGACCTTGGATTTGAGTTTTGTCCTCTACAAGTTGGTGAAACATATCCATCTTATCCCATTCCCTATCAATATGAACAAGTTCTTGGTCAAGTTTGTTATGATAATTATCAGTCCCAATATGATCATATTTATACCTATCATGAGTTGTATTAGCCCTATAACCTACCTTTTCAATGTTTTGTTCCTACTCAACCTAGTCCTTTTTCAAATCAACCTATTTTCACTATTAAACAAGCATTTTTGGGCTATGAAAGTGTTGGAGATTGATAATCAAAGGTAATATGGTCAAAAGATTCATAATCATTCCATCCATCAATTGAGAAATGTATTAAAGTTAGTCAAGAAAGATTGGGCACCTATTAAGAGATCCAATTGGCAAAGGCTCACAAGTGAGATGCTTGATGTGAGTGGTTTAGTCTCTTTCTTAGAGGATAGGATAGAAGTTCATCAAAGACAACCTCACCATACCTATCAACCTTCATATCCATTTTTCCAAGTTTCATACCAACCATACATGACCTCTTCTCATGAACAAAACTAAGCCTAACAAGGTAATCTTATTCCTAATCAGTTGGAGGAGAGTATTGAAATAAAAAGTATTATTTTTGAGGCCAATATTGATAGGAAGATTGAGTTATCTAACATGTGTATGCAACAATATATGTTGACAACAAAGGAAGTGGAGTTAAAGACTACTTTTCCCTCTCACATACCATCCCCACCACCTAAAAAAGAGACTCATAATCCCAATGTCCTGAGTTGGCAAAAAATAGTAGAATCATGGAGAAATAAGGAGGAGAAAATTCTTGACCAAGAGTGTGAAATTGATAAGACATCTAATCCTAACATCCTAAGTTGGAGAAAGATAGTAGAGTCATGGGATAAAAAAGAAGATGAAAGCATTGTCCAAGAGTGTGAAGTGGAGAATGGATTTTATCCTTTGAAAGTTCCTCCCATCCTTCCTCAAGAATCCTCTTCTACTCCATGGCAGCATTCATGCAATCATTATTCCCATGATGATTCCTATCAACTTCAAGAGAAGATTTTCAAGAGAACCTATCCAAGAAAATAGAAGAATAAGAAGAAAAGATAAGATTTCTAAGTCAAGTTGAGATGGAAGGTTTAGACCTAAGATAAGATCTTATGCCTAAACACACCCCATCTCCTCTCCCTCAAGTTCTTCCCAAAGATTCCCTTACATTCCATTCACAATGTGATTTTGAATTCTATGTGACACCTTCACCAACTACTTCCTCTTACCCTCATCCTATTACCCTTTGCCTTGATGTACTTGTGGTATGGGAACCAAATGAGGATCATCTAGTTGATAAGGAAAGTGAACTCTTTCTTGAAGAAAACCTACCTCCTTGGTAGCCTCAATGGGATAGATCACATGATTTCAAGATGCCTAGTCTTGGCATCACCATGAAGGAGGTTGAAAATATTTCAGACCTTGACCAAAGAGATAAATTTATTATAGTTTAGGTTCATTTTTAAATCCCTTAAGAAGTATTAAGTGATGAAGATAAGGTAAGTCCTTGTGTTGAATCTTTTTTCTTGGTTGATGATGAGGAATGTTTTCTTTGTGTTGAAGAACCTATCTTGAGAGAGGAAAATGAAGAGGAACATACTCAATTCATTGTTTATAAATAATAACTCATAAGTGTTTATGAGGATTAAATAACCATATAGACTCCCTTTGGTGAATAAAGGGATAATTCACAAGCTTTTGCCTCCATATTTGATGAGGAAGAAATGATGATTGATTCTTTTCTCAATTTGCAAGATGTTGTGGATGGACTAAGAGAGGTTCATAATTAGACTTTGGATGAATTTTTTGAAGTCATGATATAAGGTTATAACCCTATTTAATGGGGATATGATCTTTTCAAAGATGGAGAAGGCAACATTGGTACACAAGTAAGTATGCAAAGGGAAATCATCCTTTCAAATCTACCTTTCCAAGAAGCATATGGATTTGATGATGACATGTTTGAAGTAACCAAGATAATATATCATCTTATAAATAAATTTGGAGAAACAAAACATATCTTGAGATCTATTATTGGCCTTAATCTTCGAAATAACATGAAACCAGTCCTCTTGGAGACATGCCTACTAAATAGATGCAAGTTGAGCATGAGATGAAGAGTGGCTAGAAGTATGAAGTGTGTGAACATATTCAAGAGGAATATGTATTAATTGGAGACCTATTTTAGGATGAACTATTTGATATTAGATCAATTGAAATGCCAAGGAAGAGGTCTGGTCCACAAAGCACTCAATCTAAAGAGAAGCATGCTTGGTACTTTGTTTCATATCACCATGAGGATGATTCAAGAGATTTTCCTTTTGATCCTAGAAAGGAGGTATGTTTAGTTTATAGTTGTGCATAATATGTTGTTTCCTAATTCCCCAAAGTTATTATGTACATGTGTGTTTCTTGTGTGTTTGCTTTCTTTATTGCATGTGTCCTTTTCCTTTATGTAGTTGAGGTAGTCTTAGTGTCTTGTATTGATCAAAATTTGTGGTTAGTGGTTAAAATTTTATTGTTTGTCTCTGTATTTATATAAGTCCTAAACCTAATGGACTAATAAATCTATTGGTCTAGTTAGTATAGTAGGCATACTACCCCTAAGAGTCACTAATTTCTTGACCAAATTTGACTTTTAGGTCAAATTAGGGCACCCTTAGTAAAAATATTGATTTTTAGACATATAAATGGGGATAATATATTTTAATAAGGTGTTTCATAGTTATATTAATGTCAATTTATGTTATAATAACTTTGGTGATTATTTCTCTAGTTTTATTTATCATTGTGAGTCATTTTAAGGGGTCAAAAAGTGGTATTTAATGCTTTGTATGGGTTTTTTGGGAAATGTGAAAGTATAAATGGGTTATTTCATTAAAAATGTGTCCAAAAGTTTCTTAATTAATTTAAAAAACTAAAATTTATAGGTACATTAGAAGAAAAGTCAATTTTCTTAAAAAAATGGAAGAGTTTGGCACTTGTACAACCTCTTTAGGAAGCATGCCACTTGGAAAATGGTTAAAAGTGTCTAATAATATACATAAAACTATTTTACATGATTTATTTTATTTTAAAGTTATATTATTGGCCAGAAACTATTATGATGCAATTTTGCACTTCTCAACATATAAATATCACTTTTAGTTTTTTGCTTAGTACGTCCAGCAGGAAGGGTTTCAGGTCAAACAATTTTGGGAGGTTATTTTAAAATCATATATCTTAAAATAAATATAAATAATTTTTTTAATTGTGGAATTTGATATATGAATCATCCATTTGAAATTTAGCTTTCAAAATTGCCTGCTTATTAATTCACTCTTCAATTTTTGCCTTGGTTTGAGAAATTACATATGATTCAGATGCTAAGATTTATTTTAGAGGATATTTTCCTGATTATATAATATTATCATTATTTTTTTCAATTTTTAAGTTTTTTTGACAAGCTAATACCCTCAAGTTTGTAGACTAGTCCATTTTGGGTTGATTGGCAATTTTTTCCATTTTTAGGAATTCCATACTTTTTCATGGTTTCATATGGTTATGATAGGTTAAATATATTTTTTTAAAATTTATGTTAACCTAATTTCACTTTTTAATCTTAATTTTAAATCAAATTCTCTAGGAGCTGTAGTCATGGGTAACCTGCCTTTCAATTTGTCATGAATGTGATGGCATATAGATTGATTGCAAGAAATTTTCACATTGAATGGAATATGTTATTTCTTTTTTTACATCCATGATAGTTTAAATATGATTTTTGGAGGATTAAAATAATTTTAGGACCTATTTTAAGGCCGAATTTTATGTCTTTTTCCTTAATCCTACTCACAATCTACCTACATGCAACTCATTTTCACCTATAAGACCCTCTCATGACATCATCTTAAGGTGTGAAAGGATAAAATAGGTTTTAAAACTTATTAAAATTGATCTAGGTCCATTTTAATTCTTTATGGAAACATTTCAAGTTTACTTTCATGGAAGATTCATATGGTTCATGCCTTATTCACTGTTGATATGTCAAAGTATCCACCTACAGGTGGTTTAGTAGGCCATAAAAATGATCTCATAAAAGGATGGAATCAATTAAATACCTAATTGAGGTTGTGATATGTTTTTAGATCATAAAAATCTCATATAAGGTGTTAAGGTTGAAAGATAAGGCTTGAAACTAGTTAAGAAGAAGAGGACAGTGTATTCAGGATTTTTGTCCCAAAAAGAGCCAAACAAAGGTCTACTATGTTTTTTAAGTCCTCATAAAAATGTTCCTTAAAGGTGATAAAAACATCTAACTTAGACAATTTTATGTTCCCTAGTATATATAGTAACTATACCAAGTTTTAGGGTTAAAGGGTCAATGCAAGGTAGAGGTTGAATACCTCAAGGTTGTCTTTCAAAGCACTAAATTCCCACAGTGAAGTCTATAGGCTTGAGTCATAAAATCCCTCACACCTTTCAATGCAAATATATAACATACTATCATAAGGGTATGTTTTCATTTGTTTCAAATAACATCAAGGATTAAAGATACTAGCATAATGAAGGGAACTTAACATGTTAGTCTCCTACACATATTCCCTATTCGTATATATGACCTAAGAAGCACCTACAATTGTGAAGAGTGTTAGTGTCTCAGTCAAGGGAAAAAGGAACTATCTTGGTTTCCAATGAAACATGTTGGTAATCAAAGATTAAATTCATGAGGTACAACTTCAAAAGAGTTATGGAAACAATTTGATAATCTAATGGACACCATGACAATAAAAGAGACCTCTGTATATGCCATAGACAAGGTTGTCAGTAGAGTACTCCAATCCAAATAGTCATCATAAAGTTATAAAATATAGTGTTATTAAATCTCATAAATAGTAATATTATTTAAATATAAATGGTATAATCCCAAGGTGATTTAAACAGATCCTTCTACACTACAAATAGACTCTATATAGGGAAAACTAACCTATAAGCAGGGTACAGAAAAGGTGTCCCAGTCCACCTACAGATAGTGACCTAATAGTGATACTAGGCTATTACTTTAAGGATAGAAAATAGGATTCTAACCCAAAATTCATAAATTATGATTTAAATTTATTAATTAAATATTTTTTCACATCATTATTTGAACTCCATGAGCCCAATACACACCTTTAACAAGTTATCTCAGCTAGAAAGGCATGTAAACAGTATCAGTCCCAAATGATGATATAGGTTAAACAGGGTGAAATATCAAGTTAAAAATATTATAAATTGACACTAGGTCATTATTGGAGTCCATTCAAAGTTTTTAAAAGCTCATGTGGTCATAAAACAACCTAGAGGTGCCTCTATTGTACAAAACATAGTTAGGCAGGCTAACCTAATTTTGTGGTTTCAAGAGCATAAGGGATTCTTGGGGATATAAAAATATATAATGGTGATTGGATACACTATATAATTATCTTGAAAAAGTAAATGCACCTGCCATATTGATACATCATTCATAATACAAGGTTCAAGCAAGCATACACAGTCTATTTGTGAAACCATGCATACATAGTTCTCATTAGTAGGGTCTATTTTGAGTTTTAAGAAGATTGGAAGTCTAAATGACATAATAAAGAGATAAAAAAATTGTGTATAAAACCATAATATCTTATAAAATACACTAATATATTAAAATTACCTAAGAAAATAGGGGAAGTAACCCCTATTTGATCTCAGATAAGGCATACTTCCCTTCATACAAAACTGATAGGGTTAGGAATAAAGTGATGAAAGGATAAATCAGAGGCTAAGGAAACCTTTCAAGAGAGTTTTTTAAGTTGTAATACATATAAAAAATAATGGAAAACAAAACAAGATGGAATGAAACTCAATGGAGTACCCTAAACTATAAGGTCTTTAATCATGAAAACTAGGCAAGGAATAAGCTTAAAGGTCCAAATGAGGAGCTTCATCATTTCCACTTTGAAGTGAGATTTATAGGATATTATAACATGTGTATGGGGTAACCAAACATTTTTACAATCTATTTTCATGAAAATAAGCCCAAGGAGATACCCTTTTTGAGCTCAAAACCAACTCATCATGCAGGAATGAAGGAAAATAAGCATGATAAGCTACTTTCAAGTACTCATATGTTTATTGGGGA